>JAODXP020000010.1:12424148-12489148 GCA_027497455.2 Sardinella longiceps
ACTAATGATGTAGCCCCTTTCCTATTGCACTTCTGTACTTTATAACACCTCTTCTGCCACCAGCCCCCACCCCCATAATGCACAATAGCCTGACACCAGATATCATTTCACTGCATTTATTTACTCGTCATCATAAGCATGAGACAAATATACTTTGAATTCTTGATGGTCATCTCTTAATGAAAATAAATATTAATCCTTATTTCTCTCCCATGAAACATTTTCATGGAAATCATGAGACAATGATGGATTACTACCATAACAAGTTGGGAAAAACACCTTGAACCATATTGACATGGCCTATAAGAAATGCAATAAATTGAAATAAGACATTATAAGCAGAGAGGATTCAAGCGGATTCAGTATTCCATGATCTTTGTTATAAGTGCATGGTTCTATAATGTTGGTAACTGTTTGTTTGATGACAGAGTAGTCTGAATGCTGAGCAGGGGATGGGCGTTGCCTCCCTGAGTGTGATCTATGCCGCCCTCATCTTGTCCGCTATGTTTGTGCCACCCATCCTCATCAAGAACCTGGGCTGCAAGTGGACCATCGTGGCCTCCATGGGCTGCTATGTCACCTACTCCTGTGGGAACCTCTACCCAGGATGGTACACAGACTGCAACCACACTCACACCACTATTACAGTATGCTTGTAGCCGGGGTCCGTCCGCACCGCACACGAGTCTTGAACCCAACACCCTGTGAACTAAAGCATACCCATGGCATGGGAGACAAACATTCTAACCACTGAGCTGAAAAGCCCAGGCTTTCAACTCAGCGGTTAGAAGCGTTCTCGAGGCAAAGGGTGTGAGGATTTACACAGACTGCTGCAAGCTAGTGTAACGGAGGTCAGCTAGCTCAGCTAGCTCGGCAGTAGTACGTGTAAATCCTCATCACCCAATTCCATGGGCGCTTCTAACACGCTGAGTTATAAGCTTGGGCTTTTAGCTCAGTTAGTTAGAGCGTTCCACTCCCACGCTGGGAGTTTGTAGCTTACGGGGTGGCGGGTTGGAGACCCGTGTGCGGTGCGGATTGCCACCGGCTACACTAGCCCAAGCTAGTTGGCATCCGTTACACTCAAGTCTTATGAGTAGGAGTGTAGTGGGGATTTCTTTTAGTGGGGGTATGCAATATTCGCCTTGATTTGACCATCCACTTTCACATCGTTTCACTTTGTACTGTTTCAATAATTAGGGGCACTCCATACGTCCACTACAACATCCACTACACCCCTGCTAACAAGAGTTCAAAAACAGTTACACAGAGACAGACTCACACACACACACACACACACACACACACACACACACACACACACACACACACACACACACACACAAATGAACAAGCAGACATCTGGTTAGGAAGACCTTTAGCCTACTCTCTCTCAGTGAGACTTCTTCACCCCTTCCAAACGCAGACGGTGGCAGTAACCAGCAAAGAAGCTGAATGTAGATGATTGACAGAGAGTGCTGGCTGGCTTAATGAGATTAAAACAAAAAGGCATTCCTAGAAGACACAGTCTACTGTTAGATTCACATTAACCCACAGTCATAGTCACTTTTTTTTAGTTATCATGAACAGTTATCCGTGTTTGGAATCTGTGAATAGTACTGTAATTAAAGTAATTCAAAGTTGTAGTCACCACAGTATATGGTGTATTTGCTCCTTCTGTGTTTTTATAAGCATAATATTTTTATTTCTTGTTGTATTTTTTATGTAGGCTATTTATATATATTTTTAACTTGTTATTCTTTTATTGTTTATTGAAAGTGCATTATTGTTTATTGAATGTTAAATGAAAAACATCTCCACAATGATTGATCTGGAAAGCCTCATGTAGCCAGCTTAAGACTTCACAGAGAAGCTGTGAAATAATCAGTTCAGTGTGTCTCTCTGTCCCCCCTTTGGTTCCTGCAGGGCAACTCTGATTCCCACCTCAGCTGTGCTGGGGTTTGCTGGCGGCCCCTTGTGGTCAGCCAAGTGTACTTACCTGGCCATGAGTGGGCACCTTGAGGCCCAGAGAGAGGGCAAGGATAGCAGCAGAGCCAAGGATCTCCTGACCCAGTACTTTGGCATCTTCTTTGCCATGTTCCAGTCGTCCGCCGTGTGGGGGAATCTCCTGTCCTCCCTTATCTTCAGTCAAGACATGCACGTTGGTAAAGTAGCCTAAAACACAGCAGATTATTCAGTTCAATTTTATAGCCTTCCTACTGGTATTGATAATCTACATATTCATTGTGAAAACTAATAAGAACAGACTACTGCATAGAGAACACCTTGAGTCCTTAATAACAAAAGACAGACAAATGTTATACAAGAATTTCAAATTCAATCACTGTCCATAACCTTAGATATTTTTTGTTTGTTTGAAATGGTCATTTACAGTACAAGATGTGAGGAAAGTAAGGACTAGAATGTATGTATTCTGGATGAATGTGTGATTAACTGTAAGCTGTGACCACTTTTGACTGAGTGTCTGATTAACTATAAAAGCTGAGATTCCGGAGGAAAGACTGCAGTACTGTGGAGTGGGGTTGTGTGCAGATGATTTCATCCAATCAGGGAACTACACTCGGCCTGAACAGAAACTAGTCTACACACTTATGGGCTGTTATATTGGTAAGACTACTCTTATCTAACCCTAGCAGTACACACCACACAATCAGATAAACAAAACACATAACAGTATAATATACTGTACATACCTTTTTTTCTAAAACTGATATTTTATTGATTTTGTTAGGATAAATGATCAGATAACTGAACTGACCACAAGGACAAATAAAAGTTGACTGATGTTTTTCTAAAGTAACATACAAATGTTGGTTCAAGAATAGATCCTGGGTAGACCATGTACATTTGATGACATGACCAATTTTCCACCAAATCCACAGGCCCAGTGAATGTCGAGTGTTTAACTCAGTGTGTGATCTCTCTCTCTGCAGGTGTGGGTCTCCTAGCCATGCTATCGGTGGCCTTGTTCCTGGACAACATTGACAGAGATGTGGCCAAGGAGTTCAGAGGGAACCCAGAGCCATTCTGGAGCACTTTTCTGGCCACCATTAGACTACTGAGGGACAGGAGGCTCCTCCTGCTCATCCCCATGACCATCTACAGTGGGCTGGAGCAGAGCTACCTGTGGGGGGAGTTCACTAAGGTGGGAAACTATGAGTGTTTCTCAAAGTCGAGGACGCATGCTTGGAAGGCTGCTTTTCCGAGCATTCCACGTCCTTATCTGTCGCCAATACTGTTCCAAGGTAAAGCATCCTTCTAAATTCTAGCGAGTACAGAGGCGTTTGTTCATAGATTTTTCAAGGATGCACTGATGGAACCTTGTTTTTGAAGTGTACGACTTCCAAGGTGAGTGTGCTACATATGTGCACTGGACTGGGACCTAAAAATGGTCCAGGCTTTTTTGGCCATGGCGGCCCGCAATGATTTTATTCAATAATAATTTCATGGCAGCTGAAATAAAAACTCTGTGAGTCGGACGACGTGCATGAACATGAGAGAATTAATTGCACTAGCCAAATATCCTCCAAGAAAATTATGCATAATGACAGCCCCGGCCCAAAAGTGACTGTCGGCCCAGCAGGCATTGTCCTTTATACCCTATGGCCAGTCCAAGCCTGGTGCCATCTCAAAGCTGCCATTAAATGGAAACTACAGTTTTTGCTGCAAAATAGTCAACTACAAAGTAGTTATGGACAAGTAGTGAACAGTTGCTTACTGGCCCTTTAAACTTATGATTGCTTACTATTCATTGGAATAAAAACACTTCAGGCCAGATGAGTGAGAGGACAGTATTTTTAAGAAGGAAAAAATAGATTTTAAAATCTATTTAGAATAGATTTTAAAATAGATCTATTTTAACTTTATTGTGTGTTATTGTGCCATGATAAGTTAACTGTTCCTCAGCTCTGCTCTTACCGTGACCTTTGACCTGTAGGAGCACAGCAGGGTTGAATACTGTGATTTAGTTGGGCAAATTCAACACTCCACATTTTTTATGTTTGAGGAGAGATTTCTGTCAGTGGGGTATTTATGGCTGATATGTTCTTTATAACTTTCTGCAGAACTATGTCACATGTGCTCTGGGGATTCACTTTATTGGCTACAGCATGATGTGTTTCGGTGCTTGTGACTCCATCTTCTCATTTGTGTTTGGGAAGCTGGCTCGCATTACTGGGAGAATCTTCCTCTTTGGCCTGGGTATGTTCACCACATCACATTCACTGCAGCTATGGCTGGGGCTTGAACTGCATGTACTGTATGTACAGTATGTATGTATATATGTACAGTATGTATGTATGTATGTATACAGTATGTATGTATGTATGTATGTATGTATGTATGCATGTACAGTATGTATGTACAGTATGTATGTACAGCATGTACATGTATGTATGTATGTATGTATGTATGTATGTATGTATGGATATACTGTATGTCCAGTATGTAGCCTATGTATGTATGACGTACTGTATATGCAATTGTTGCCTGGTTCTTGCATACTGATCTGCCATGCAGCTCAGTTTGGCTATTATCCTGTCATCTCTGATCTGTCATTGGAATATTCCTGTCATCTTCTCGGAGGTGGAATCAACAGATGTGGATGAAAATGCCTCTGTGTGTACTGGACAGACCTATAGTAGGATGAGTCAGACTAATAACACTGATGATTTGTAAAGGAGGTTTGCAGAGATGAGCATTGAAAAAACTATGACTGCAAGTTCTCAGTGCAGAATATGGACTACATTGCATAGAGATTCAGTACTCGAGAACCTAATGCAGTTGCCTATAGTTTTATTGATTTATTTTTCTTTTTTCATGTGTTTTTAATTTGACTATAAATACTGTACTGTGCATCAGAAAGCAGGTTGAAAGTGATTTGCTTTGTGTTTGATCCTCAGCTGCCCTGACTAACCTGGGCTGCATCATGGGGTTACTGTTCTGGAAGCCCCATCCAGACCATTTTGCCGTCTTCTTCATCATCCCAGCCCTCTGGGGCATGGCCGACGCCGTGTGGCAGACTCAGATTAACGGTGCCAATCAAAACACTCACATGGTGTTATTATTAGGCTATTTATCAGTACCTAAAGCACAGATGGCAACAGTGAAAGCAATGTTCAGTAGCCTGGCGAATGCCAAACTAAAATCACAAGTGATATTTAGTCTGGGGACCTACCTATTGCATTTCTCGTAGCGGAAGCATCGTTTATGTTTGCCCAGAGCCGTTTATTGTCTATCATAGCGTCTGTACATACCTCGGAGCCAATACCAGAGCCACCACGTGACGTAAAATGCAATCGAGGGCCGTACAAATCCCTTTTTGTTCTGCGATTGGATACCGAAAGTAAGCGAGAAAAACGGCCATGGTCACCATGCTGCTTTGCAGAGTGGAATGAAATAAGCGCGCAAAGGAGCATGGGAACTCCCAGGCTAGATGTTCAGTATAATCAGGCCTAAACTAAACAAACCCCCAGTTCAGAGTTTATCTTTCATTAAAGGAGTAGTATGCAGGATTGTGGCCAAAATTGGTACTACAATCACGTTCAAAACATTTTACTGATTTCAGCCGTCTCCGTCTTTCAAAGCATCTCCTATACATATCCTTGTTTTGTTTCTCACTTTGCCATGAATAATGATTACCTCACTCACGTCAGATCATGCGCTACGTAACTTTCGTAAGGCACTTCCGCGCAACGATCTGATGTTGAAGCCCATCAGAGAGATTTCAAGCCATTATTCTCTAACCGGACCAATCAGGGAAGCTAGCTGCTGTAGAGGGTGTGACGTAGCGAATAAGCAACTGTTTTGAATCCAACCAATCCAACAAACGTAACCAGCGTCATCGGTTGGTTTCGATGTGGTTGGCTGCAGTGTACGTCAATTAAATTGATGGACAAGCCGTTTGCCCAGTTAGATTCAAGGATTTCTGGCTCCTGAAATATCTCGTCTATCGCTGAATATCAGATGAACGCGCGTAGCGCTACATCTGACGTGAGTGAGGTAAGAATAATGAGGCCTTGAGAATGAAACAACACAAACACCACTTGAAATGACAACATAAACAATATTTGTGGGCTGCAACTTAGCTTTTAAAATGTATATATTCTGGCTAGACTACAACTGCCAGTGATATCAGTGTTTAAAATGAACGTGATTCCTTCATGTTTGGTGACTTATCAAGGCCACCAAATGAGAGCATATTTATTATGTACAATACGGAACACAATCACAGCTTGCCTACTTACTGACCAATGAATGTAAATGAATTGGGCCTAAATATGAATATTTGTATGTTTTACCAGCCATGTATGGAGTTCTCTTCCGTGACCACACGGAGGCAGCGTTCTCCAATTACCGCCTGTGGGAGTCATTGGGTTTCCTGCTGGCGTTTGGCTACAGCTCCCACCTATGCCTCTCCACCAAGACCTATCTGCTCCTGGCATGCCTGGGCGCTAGCCTGCTCACCTACCCAGTAATGGAGTACCTGGAGTGGGTAAGCTCAGCTGCCACAGTCCAGTACAGCAAGGGAGCCACCCAAGAGGAAGAGATAGAGGAGCCGCAATGCAAATGTCTACCAGAGGGAGGCGCCACATTCATCGCCGAGTTAAACAGCAAAAATTAGAGACAGAGTGAGGCCAGTCTGTCATGCTTTGTTAGGCAATCATTACACCAAATACCTTTCCCAGTGCTGGAGAATGTCTTTTTTTTGTACTTAATTTCATGTCTTTATGATCCCATCCCATACACATAATTGTACAAAAGCGTACACTGATGAGATTTGTCAGATTACATGTGCATTTGGGTTGTTAAATGTTGTAGTACTGCTGCTGTGATCATTCATGAATATCTATGAAGTTTTCTGCTATGTCTGACTTTAAATGGCACAAAACATTAAAGTAACATTATGTAAATTTTCACCATATTTTGCAGTATCCCTTTAATGAGACAAAACTTTTATGATGCCATCTCTGAATCAGTTTGAATGGCCGATAGTTTGAATATGAAGAGTGGATGAACAGCGTTACCCAATAGTCCACCAGGATATGCACTGTGCACAAAGTGAAAGGAAAACATTTAAAGCATGTTACACAACGTTTTGTACACGAGTTTTACACCAAACCTCCAAAGTGTTGCTTTAGGGATAGAATTAGGGACTATTGCAACATTAAAAACTATAAACAATTCCTGAAATTCTTCTATTGTCTTCCCAAGCTACTTCCACTACATTTACATTTATACAGAATCACCCACTTCATAGACAGCCATATGGAATGTAGAAACAGACGCCCTGTGGGAACAACGAACCAAAATCTCTTCATACGGTCTAGGCCAATACCATAGCGCAGTGTTTCTCAAAGTGTGGTCCAGGGACCACTGGTGGTCCGCGAGCAAGCTCAAGTGGTCCACGAATTTATTACCATAATATGTGAATTTAGCCTGTGCCATTATTTGAAGGTCAAAGATTAGTTGTTCACTGAATATAAGAGGCAGACCTGTAATTTACTGTTTATTAAAGCATTTGAAGTGCTTACTCTATAAATTACTTGGTTAAAGGGTAGCAGCATGTGACATGGCGAGGTGGCGCGATGGCAGGTGGTCCCTGAAAATCTTTTGGAGGACAATGTGGTCCTCGGCCTGAAAAAGTTTGAGAAACACTGCCATAGCGGAATAAAATGTGGGGGAATGGACTCAGTGACATCAGGTTGATGACAACTGGAGGAGGTGAAAAGATGGTTTCTGCTGTTTCATATTCACTTCTTTCTCTCAGTTCTTTTACTCACCACATCTGTATTCAGTCAGAGGTAAAGTTTTCTATCATCCCATTCAACTTATTTTAATTACCTCTGCCAAGGAGGTTATGTTTTTCGCTGGGGTTAGTCTGTCTGTCTGTGACAAAGTAACTCGGAAAGTTATGCATGGATTTGGATGAAATTTTTACCAGAGGTGTTTGCCCAAGGAAGAACCCATAAAATGTTGGTGGTGACCGGTGATCCAGAACGCCTTTGTGAATTTACATTTCATGAGTGACCATATTGCCTTGACGGAGGTCTGCACTCTCTGAGTGCTTTTCTAGTTATTAATGTTATTTAATTATAATTCAGTTATTGTCATTTCCACTGTTTTCTTTGTTGGTCTTTCTTCCTTTTCCCCTTTGACCCTGTGACCCTTCTCATCTCCTCTGCACAGACACACACACACACACACACACACACACACACACACACACACACACACACACACACACACACACACACACACACACACACACAGTCCCACACACCACTTCCCCCATCCATGGGAACACATCCTCTGGGCTAATCCGTTTGCTGTGCTGCCAGTGTTGTAGGTGTCTGTGTGTGTTGTGAGTGGGGTGAGTGAGGCGTGTGATGGAGCTCGAGAGGCGGAGGAGGATAAAGAGAGCCGCGAGACGTGTTTGCTTAGCGCGGCGCGTTCACACTGCCACCGTCAACTCAGCCGCGTAATTGCCTAAAAAAGCTGGCGGGGGAGACATACTCAAACCATCCACTACTGGCTGCTTCATATCACACACACACACACACACACACACACACACACACACACACACACACACACACACACACACACACACACACACACACACACACACACACACACACACACACAGAGAGAGATCCCTGCCATGTGGAAATGCAGTGGCATCCCTCAAACATATACAGCAAAATTGAGATTCTCAGGACAGCCATGAAAGTTTTAATGTTAATTACTAGTTCCTTTTATATCTCTTAGATTCATACAAGGGTGTTTCGGCAAAGAAGATAAAATATCATAAATGCAAATACAACTTACAGGTGTCTAAATAGTTCAAGGAGTTGGTGGCTTAATCATATGCCAAGTAATAACCTGCACTATTGGAATGCCACAAGCCAAAACTCATCAACTGTCAAAAGCAGTCAGAAAATTGGCCTTCTAATATATTTTTCATATTATAGAGGGTGTGTATGCAGATAGATAGATAGTTTATTTGTCCTTTCGGAAAATTGTTCTGTGCTGTTTTCAGTGCATCTGATACAAGTACAAAGACATTACAATAGACAAGAACACAATAGACAAACCATACACCCACCCTCCCAAGACAAAAAGACAGGTTGACAATAGGACAAAAAACCCAACTTAAATACAGTACAATACTAAAGTGCAGTTATTCAGTACTAAAGTGCAATGTGCTATTCAGTTTTAGTTGTCTTAACCCATGCAATGGGTTATGACTGGGAGAGACAGGAAACATGATGCAACCTTGATGCAATCACCAATCGTGTGATGACAGATTCCTATTAGGAATAAAGTGTAGTGCAATTCACAAGGAAACAGAGAAAGCATAGGCTACTCTATAAAGTCATTTATTGGATTTTAAACATAGATCTGTTCTGCCTTCAAAAGAGCATAGTCTCACACAAACTATGGAGCGCTGAGTGTAATCGGCTGATTGGGTCCTGGCTGGGGCTATGGTCTGGATCTGATAAGAAGTTGAGCGTGTGTGTGTGTGTGTGTGTGTGTGTGTGTGTGTGTGTGTGTGTGTGTGTGTGTGTGTGTGTGTGTGTGTGTGTGTGTTGGTCTCCGGTGCAGTGAGTGTGCTCTGACTAGAAATGACAGTGGAGCAACCCCTCCCTTGTGTGAGCTTTCACACGTCTCCTCTCGCTCCTCTCATTCCCATCAACACCTTGATCCCCTAGGCCAACCTCTTTACCCTCCCTCCCTCTCTCTCTCTCTCTCTCTCTCTCTCTCTCTCTCTCTCTCTCTCTCTCTCTCTCTCGCATACACATACTCACTCTGTACATCACAGGGTAACATTTTTCAGTGGATAATGAAATAAGAACAGGATCATACTAATAAATAAAAAATTAAAAAAAAACTTGCATTTACTCTCAGTGTGCTTCAGAATGCTTAGAGGATGCTTAGTCATGTGTGTGTGTGTGTGTGTGTGTGTGTGTGTGTGTGTGTGTGTGTGTTTATGTAGGTGTGTGTGATTCAGCGCTTTGCTTGCTCTGACTTGTCCTATTGATCACAGTAGATCCTGATGCTTGGAATGCTGTAAACCTACATTCTAACAACACACACACACACACACACACACACACACACACACACACACACACACACACACACACACACACACACACACACAGAGTTAGACAATATACATATACAGGAACACCTTACAGTAATCCCTTGCCATATAAACATATTAGAACAGGCACATTTACCTTGGAGCACAGCAGAACTCCCACTCAATTGCATTTTTGAAATACTCTTTCTCACGCTCACACATAAAATGAAACCCTCTTTTATTCACCATTCTTTCTCTCTCTCTCTCTCTCTCTCTCTCTCTCTCACACACACACACACACATACACACACACACACACACACACACACACACACACACACACACACACACACACACACACACACACACACACACAAACACACACACAGCTATTTGCTGTTGATGGCTTAGAGGAACATGCATGTCAGAGCTAGAATACAGTAGTATTTAGTAGGCATGAGGCAGAGGAGAAAACGAGAGAGAGAGAGAGAGAGAGAGAGAGAGAGAGAGAGAGAGAGAGAGAGAGAGAGAGAGAGAGAGAGAGTGCATACTCACATGAAGAACAGTGGACTTGACAAAATAAAATAAATAGTCAAAATATTTAAAGTACAAAACAGTCAAACTGAGCCTAAACCTTTATGATTTTAACAAAGTAAAGTAACATTAAGTCAAACCAGCGACAGCGATAACAAAACCGTCGCAGTATATAAATGTATATTTGTTTTTATTGTTTGTGTTTATTGTATTATTTCTAGGCTATAAGTATATAGTTGACTTGGGTATTTACTGTATATCTTCTCTACTACAGTAAGAATAGTCCTACTTAGACTATTTTCAGGAGTAATGGAGCTGCTGTGAGGGATGGAGAAGATGGAAGTGGTGCTGGTTCGGGGACTGGTGCCTGGACTGGTGCTGAAGCTCAGGTTCTGGGGCTGGAGAGCTAGGGCTAGGCCAGAGAGGCTGGAGCTGGGGCAGAGAGGCTGGTGCTGGGGTTCTGGGGCAGAGAGGCTGGTGCTGTGGAACTGTGGCTGGTGCTTGGGGGCACTGGAGCAGGAGGGGCCCAACGGCTCCTTCTAATGATGCAGAAGTAATGGGTAGATCCGTGACGCTCAGTGGCCCTGACAGGTGACAGATAACACACACGCTCTGTCAACAAGCACAGCGGAGGAGGCAGAACTAACAGGAAGTAGTCTGACAACCTTTATCTTCACTAGATCCTTTTTGTCCTTGTGCTTCCTCTCATTCCAGCTCACAGATGAGACTAAACTCAGAGACGGGACTAATCTCAGGCCTGCATGCTTGTGTGTCTAGAGCAATAGTTTTAGTCTCTCTCCCCACCCCCCTCTCTCTTCTTCTCACTGTATAGGAGTTTAGATCTCAGTTTTTGAGTCTCAAAAATGATATTGTTCTCTTTTTATTTGTTCTTTCTTTGTAAGAGATTAAAAATATTTTCCTCCATTTCCCTCACCATTCATTTCTTTCTCACCCTCCTCTCTTCCTCTTCTTTCCCTCTCTCTTTCAGCTCCAGGTAAGCGACACAGATGAGAGCTGACAGGTATGCTCGGATCGGAATGTCCTCTTCAGGCACACCTGTGTGGATCATGCCCACCTGGCCAGGCCTCTCCCATCCTATTGGTTCATCCCTATCCGACTGACAATGAAAGTAGCGAATCACATTCCTCCACTGCGCCTTCAGTGAAGCTGGCATGACAAGAGCTAAAACTTTTCACCAATGGCATGAAGGATGTGACCGGGAGTGGGCGGGGCCGATGGGTGATAAAACTCCTGATTGGGGCGTGTCGACAGAGATGAGACCCTGTGTGCGGAGAGGTGCTGAGCTCCCAGATTTCTCTACAGTATCTGTGGAAGCTTCACTCTTTCACTTTCTCTCTCTTTCTCTCTCTTAGATACATATGCCTATTGTGTAAGAAAAGAGAGAGATCTTTGGTGCTGTTCCAACTAGTGGCTCCTGAAGTCCAACTCCACCACTAAGGCTGAGGCTGATGTTGTGGTCTGGGGGCTCAAGGCTGGTGTATGGCTGACCAGCGACGGAACACATCTCATCACTCACCCTGCAGCTTCCGCGGGCCTCTCTCAAGATGGCAAACTTTGGTTGCCTGGACAACCTCAGTGGAGACTTTGGATCTCGGCAAAAAGACTTTTGGGCCATGCAGGGAAACATGTGGATGGACTGCCTGCCCCTGTGGCTGGGTTCCAAAAGCGGACTTACCGTAAGGTGGGGTGATCCTGCATCTGGGGATCTGGGGATGGGAGGATGGTGGGTTGGTTGCGATAGCAAAGACGTTTTCTGATGGTCGCTCACATCTCCTTATCACTTTTCCAGCCCAGCTAGCGATTCTGGATCCGTTGGACGGAGAACTGATAAGGGCATGTGCCCGACACTTACGGCTCTACTGTCCTCAAGAGTGTCCTCAACTAACGGCCATTTCACATGTGCTACCGAGACCAGTTCGCTGGTAACCAGTCTGTGTTAAACTACCAGCCTGTGTTAAACTACTCTTAACCAGCCTGTTATAAACTACTCTTAACCAGTCTGTGTTAAACTACTCTTAACCAGTCTGTGTTAAACTACTCTTAACCAGTCTGTGTTAAACTACTCTTAACCGGTCTGTGTTAAACTACACTTGAATAGTCAAAGATCATTGAAGAGCAGACCTTGCTCACAAATATTTAGATGATTTCTCTCTTTATGCTAATACTATATATTCCTATTGTATATGTCTATTTATAAACTGTTATGTAAAGGCCAAGGTCTATTTATGAAGTAGTCTGCATAGTCTGTGATTATAGTTGTGAAGCTACAAGTTGCTATCAGTTGACTTCTATCAAAGGCCTAGTTACAACCAAGATGTTTGGCCATGTCGTATTATACCACTATAACACAATGTGGCAAGATTCTCATTCAGTGTTTGTGCAATAATATAACATAATATAACATGCATGTCAAACTCTGCAGATAATCACTCCAAGATTTCTATAGCATCCCTACATTCTATGAATAACATGGTATATAAAGTATGACACAAGTTTGTAGTAAGTATGTTGATTTTCAGTGAGTGGAGTGGATATAAAAAGTACGGCACTGGTAATTAGTAGTATGCTGATTGAGTGGAGTGCATGGCTATACTGTATTACTGCCTCATTCTGTGACTAGCAGAGTTAGAAGAGAGTTTTTGGTGACAAGCCACAGGATGATGAACACAGCGTCTCTCCTAATGGGTCTTATTTGCTTGCTGCACTAATGAATAATCATTCATTTCTACGGTGAGTGAATTTTAAATATGAAGGGTAACAATATGAAGAGTAACAAAATTACTAATATGGTAAATCTTATAGTCCTAATGGACACTATGCCATCATTTGGATTATACCACCGGAGTTTAAAATTGTTGAAGTGGTACATTCCATAAAGAAACTACTACTTAAGTCTCCTTGACAAAAAAGGAGACTTACATGTAAGTGTGCGCTCATATACATAGATTTTGTAGTCCTACCAGATATTATATTTATGCCAAGTGAGTTTTAACGGCTCCAGTGGCTGATGTGTGATTACATTAATATTTCCATGCTCTGGTTAACTGATAACCTGACCGCTGATGAAGGTGGCTAAATGGACAACATGGGCAACAGAAGTTGCGATTTACATTTATTGTATTCACTATCAGTGTTATGGGATTTTTTTAGTGGGGTATGCAATTCAATGTTATTTGCCTAATATTAAAATGTGGGAAAAAATGTGTGCATGAATCATCCACATCCAATGGCTCACTATACCCTGATCAACATGAAGTTAAAAAGTTACAGCTTTATTTGCATGGCTCTTCAAGGGCACTGTTTTTTCTTTACATTGTACAATCAACTCAAAAATAAAGTTTCTGTATATAAGTCTTC
Source organism: Sardinella longiceps (assembly GCA_027497455.2). Lineage (NCBI taxonomy): Eukaryota > Metazoa > Chordata > Actinopteri > Clupeiformes > Clupeidae > Sardinella > Sardinella longiceps. Next base: position 12,438,166 of record JAODXP020000010.1, read on the forward strand.
CAATTTTGTATTTTTATTATTTTTAAATACTGGCACTTGCGGAGAAATTCTGAGTGAATAAAGGAATAAAACATCATATAAAGTTACATTTAAATTAGCCTATGTGAGAGGGACCTATAGCTCTCTCTCTCTCTCTCTCTCTCTCTCTCTCTCTCTCTCTCTCTCTCTCTCTCTCTCTCTCTCTCTCTCTGTGTGTGTGTGTGTGTGTGTGTGTGTGTGTGTGTGTGTGTGTGTGTGTGTGTGTGTGTGTGTGTTACTGAGAGAGAAGGAGTGGATGTGTCTTCTCTTAGGCCAGTCCCACCATGGAGGCACTCATCTCCCAGAGTTTCTTAGCGGCAGCATCATCACACGCCTGGGGTGCTGGCTTCTTAGGGGCACAGTCACTGCAATCAAAAACACCATTTAATATGCAACAAATATGACACTTGCCATTATATGATTATAAAGGTACTGCATGATTTCTCTCTTCCACTCAATTATCATCTCCCTACAGTGCAAGTCTGGATTTAATCCAATTGATAATTCTACAGTATATCTAATCCAATCAGCAAACGGGGAGACATTGTGAATGCAGAGATAGAATGCAATTAGTTACGACAGGTTATGAGGCAAAGGATGATCCGATCTAGGGACGATCAACTTTAAAACCTTCAACAAGCAATCATTTCTCACTACCAAACAGCTAGACCCCCTGTATGAATCAAAGTGAATGAGAGACTGGTTATATTAGCAGGCTAATAATGCTGAACTTTGGTGAAAAGGTGGGGTGTTCTTCATTTTGCCACCAGGGGGCCCCAGTAGCGCATGTTTCCTTTGCTGACATAACAGATAAAATTGCATCATACAATAGGCCTCTACCTTCTGAATTATACCATCCAGAACCTCTGAAAGAGGTTTGGGTAGTCTTTTCAAACAAGCCATACAGTATCAACAGCTAAATATTCTCCTTATCTACATCTTATGAGAAACCTTGGAGTCACGATTAATGATCTTTGTTTTGCGTTTGCCCCATTGCTTTTGTTATACAGTGTCATGCTGCTTCACATCATTCAGTAACAGGCCATATCTAACCCAGTCCCCAGTTATGTCACGGTTCTACAGCTGAAATGAAACCCTGGTCCAGGATTTGGTGGGCCTAGTACCTTGCTGCTAACTGAGTTTAGTGGCAATCATAATTGAACTCTATGGGGCTTCAGCAAACAAGTGTCGGAATGGAATTCGATGGACGAGGCTTAGCCATACGTGAATTGAGTTTAGTGGCAATCTACTGTTGCTGTTTTTCCCCCAGGGCCACTATACTCAGCTTCTCCCACAAACAGTAAACTGTTCATGTAAAGTCTCCTGTAAAGTTAGTAAGTTTGCATGTTATTCCCCATTTGTAAATTGGATAAGAGAATCAATTACATGTAAATGTTCTGTATATGCCAATGTCAATGTAAATGTATGCAACCAGAATCATAAAAACTGGTATGATCATGATATGTCAGTGTTATGCAATGTTTATATATACAGTATTTGTGTACACATGTGCATATCTGAAAAAAGTATGCACAGTCAGTGTGTGTTTTTATGTGTGTGTGTGTGTGTGTGTATGTCTGTGTGTGTGTGTGTGTGTGTGTGTATGAGTGTGTCATAGCTAACCTGTAGTAGAGGCCACTGGTATTCTGCAGACTCAAAGTGTGTGTGTGTGTGTGTGTGTGTGTGTGTGTGTGTGTGTGTGTGTGTGTGTGTGTGTGTGTGTGTGTGTGTCTCAGCTCACCTGTAGTAGAGGCCACTGGTGTTCTGCAGACTCTCGTCCACAGCGCAGTAGATGGTGGTCTGGGCCCCCTCCTCACATGTTTTAATGAGAGGCGATATAAGCATGAGGGGGACGTACATCAGTAGCAGGAGTACAGACTTAGTCATGTGACGCGTCAGCTCGGTGCGGATCACACCTGGGTGGAGGCTGTACGCTGTCACACCTGTACCTGTAGGGGACAGAGGGGAGTCTGTACCTCAGAACAGGATGTATGTTTGAGAGTAAGTGTTGTGTGTATAATTGCAGGAATAAGAAAATGAAGAGGGGAATTGACAAGCAACATAGTTGAAATTGAATAAACTAATTATTACATTAATTAATCAATCAAATCAATCCATTATTCAACCAGTCAGTCCAATAGCATAATGAGCAGGTTGGTGATGTACAGTGCTGTATAGTTGTCAGTGGCCTACGCACCTGACAGTCTCTTCGCCAACTCTCTGGTGAAAAGGACGTTGGCCAGCTTGCTCTGGCAGTAGCTCTTTAAGGGCATATAGCCTTTATCCAAGTGAATATCATCAAAATGAATTTGACCTGAAAATAAATTTTGAAGTTAAATAACATCTGGTAAAAAACATGAAACAGTTGTGTTCGAAAAGCAGTCCATTCAACATCAAGTCAGGTTAGGATACAAACACATTTCTTACCCCTGTTAAAGGAATTATCTGGAGCAAATCAACCTGTAGCCCTTTTGTTTCACATTTCAAGTGCTGTCGATAGCAGTGAGAATGACTTTATTTCGTGCAAAGCAGACTGAAATGGCAAAAAGGCATTTAAAAGTAACAGAAATGTAACCTAATAATTTTCATATGCCCTCATCTGTTAACACTGGCGGCCGTTTCGCTAATTTCTCATAGCTATCGACAGCACTTAGCAAGGTGAAACAACAGGGTTACAGGTTGATTCACTTAGTTGGCATTATGCCTTGGAATGTGTTGTAAAAGTTTCTACTTCCTCTTCCATTAACAGCAGAATAAGGATGATTTACATCAGATTTATCCTTTAATGTGGGTAAAATGTTCAGTGTAACCCTATGATTTTTTTTTTTACAACGATTCCCCTACTCTGAAATCATACAGTAGCCTACATCCCAGTAATGTAATGTTGAATGTGTACCATCTGTATGTGCCATGCTGGACACGTTGACCACTCGGCTGGGGGCGGATTTCTTCAGCAGGTCCAGCAGACTATTGGTCAGGAGGAAGTGACCCAAGTGGTTCGTCCCAAACTGCATCTCAAAGCCATCCTCAGTTTTCCATTTGGGACACATCATGATCCCTGGATTTGAATGTAGGAGGAAATTGGTCAATGAGAATTACAATTATTTGTCAATATACTCTGCGGCATTCCATGGCTTTAAACATTAATTCTAAATTGTAAGTGAACTTGGACAAAAAAATCAGTCAAATGAATAACACTAAATGTTATGTGAGTGTTCAATCAAATGAAACAAAACGTGTAATTCTGAGGAAGCTATTGACTGAATGATATTGAATGTGATGCTGATGTAGGGGCTATAAATGGCACACCTGCATTGTTGATGAGGATGTCCAGACGCTCCTCACTGGCCTTCACATCAGCGGCTAGAGCGCGCACAGACTGCAAGGAGGCCAGGTCCAACTGCTTCACCACCACGTTCCCATTCCCACTTCGCTTACGGATCTCATCCGCAGCTCGGTTCGCTCGACCCATGTCTCTGCACGCCAGAATCACCCTTGCACCTGTTAGGTCCAATGATTGAAGCAGATAAAATTGGAGGCTATTATGGCTTTAAGGTCAGATGGTTGTCAGATGTTATTGAGAGTACTATTGTGAAGGACTATTCATCTGTTACAAAGAATAAATCTAAACCCACCTCTCCTGGCCAAGTCCACAGCTGTCTCCTTTCCTATGCCTGTATTGGCTCCTGTAATAAGCACTGTTTTACCATCCAGTCGGGCTTTACTGCGACATACACCACCAGCCATCCATCTGCGTATTGCAAAAAGCCCAACACCTATCAAACATTAGAGGAAGTGTGGGCAGTTAGTTGGGTGTTTGGTATTTTTTGCCCTCAAGGGTGCCTTCCAGGCAGCGCTACCTTCAAGGCACTGCTCCCCTTGGTTTGGGGTTAGGATGAGGGTTGAGGGGGTTAGGGTCAGGCCAAACAAAATTTTTCCGTAAAAGTCTACTGGGGCTACATGCCCACCAAGTTTCATGTGCCCTGGTGTTACGATGTGAAGGAGTAAGGAGTAGGACTTAAGTATCAAGAATAATGTAACAACATGAAAGTTATCTGCTTTATCTGTCCAAAGCAGGCCTTGGAAATTAAAACAGCTCATTGTGCTACTTATGTATCCTGTCTATAAGTTTATGTCATGCACTCAAACTACTTTAATGTATCAGGTTAATCCAATATGTGTACGCAGTAAATTCTCTCTCTAATGCTGTTCTTGTCTACTCCTAACCCAGTACTTCAGAAGTAGTAACTTGCAGTGCTACTGATCTATTTCTGTAAGACAAGGAAAATGCAGTATTCTAATAGGCCTCTGTAGAGAGTTTAGGGGGCATTTTCAGTTCTCACTGAACTGTATTCGCTCCATACCTTAGGAATGTATGACAAAGGTGAACTTTCAACCACACCCCTGTAGTAGTAGGCTACATTACGATAACAATGAGATCTAGCTGATAGGAGGCCAAAACATGCATTCAGTCGCTGCAGCCAGTGGACTTGTTGTTGTGTGCGAATGCAAAACATGCAAAACATGGTACATAGAGAAGAACTTTGCAATACTACACATGTCTGAAATGTGGTATGTAAAATATACAGAAGATTAAGCATTAATGTTCGTACTTTGAAAAGGACTCAAGAATTATTGCTATTCTTTGTCTGAGAGAAAAATAACTCTTGCTTTGATCTTTAAGTAACTCTTACACAAACATTGGTACTGGAATCATTTAAAATTTGCCTAGTTGCTGTTTAGTTGCTGGTTTCAGAATCATGGAGGAAGCTGTGTTTCAGAGGAAGGAAACTTTACCAGTTATGATGATGGCTGTTAGTCCCGTAGTATGCTCACTCACAAACTCTGTCATCTGGGAAACGTAGTCTTCCATTTTGCCTGCTGTGTATTCCAACAAATTAAATGAACACAAAGGTTTGTCTTATCTACAGTACATTCACTTGACTTGTAGTAAACCCTGACCTTACTGACGTGTTGGCTCTCTGCTTCAACTCTGTCTCACATTCCAGCTGCAGACAAGCAGATTGAGGCATACATTATAGAAAGCATGGAGCATGCTCTTCAGGCACACCTGGGGGACTGTACTGTTGTGTCTGACCAATCACAGCCTTCTGTTGCGTTATGGGCGGAGCCAGTGGGTTAAGTCATCACAGTCAGTGCCAATGATGTCACAGTAATGACCCTGCCCTTGGAAGGTGTCCCTGGCTGATAAGAGCATGCACTGTCCTGAGCTGCACCAGGAACTGGCTTTGTTTACTGTCCCAAGCTCAAACAAGACTAGCTAACTTCATCGACAGAAGAGTTAGCAAACTGTAAATCCTAGTACAACTTTAAGTTTGGGCACTGCACCAGTATGGCATGAGTTTTACAGAAGAAATGAGATAAAGACATAATGTGAATGACTTTCCAAACACTAAACAAGGGAAACTAATATTTATTGTACCTTCACTCTGTTTCTATGATCATGGCCAAGCAATGAGACTATGACTTATGAGCCATACCTTCTTTACAGTGGAATTGCTGTCGAGTTACAAATTAATTATTGCAACAACATAGGAAAAAGGACAATTGAAATTGAGACTGATAGGTTAATGATTTGTGACACTGCATGTTGTTAAGCCTTATGAAAACAATATGATTCCTTATGCAAACAGTCACTAGTCGATTAGACACTTCTGAACACCATGCCATTTTTTTAAGGCTACATGAATGAATTTCTAACTCTTTATAAACTTGTTTATAATGCTTTATGTATACTGGGTTCATAGAAAGTGTTACCAGAATGTCATTCATTGCGGACGATATAAAAAATACCATATCATATCATCAGGAAGTAATATTACACCGCTTTCAACTGTATCATTTTATCAGGAAGTTGGTTACACAGCTTTCAAGAACATAAATTCAAATGAAGACAGTGATACAGACAGTGCAGCTGGAGTGGCTATACAGTACATGAGCACACACATATATTTCCTCTTAGACATACAGTACAAACATCTGTCTGATGTTTAGGCTTCTGCATGCACTGGGTTCTCATAATTGTGTTTGCTTCATTTTGCCTTATTAATCATTTTTCTTAATCATCTTGCCTTGTATTTCCTCAATTTGAGTCAATATGTACAGTAAGTTAAGCATTACTCTAGATGTTGTAGTCCAGTTTGTATTGATTGCAGAGTTCAGTCTGCAGTCAATACTGACAAGACTCTACTGTGCTGCATTTTCTACTTTCCTGTTGGCTGATACTTTTGAAAAATTCAACCTTTCTCCATGAGCTGCCAAACCAATACATAGAAACATATTCTAAGTAAGTATTCTAAGCTAAGTATGATAAGTGGACTAACAGCCTTGGAGGTACATGTATACTGATTTAAGGGAACAATGGACTTGGACTGACTTAGTTACATAGCAAGGTAGACCTAGGCCAGTGGTTCTCAAAGTGTGGTCCGGGGAACTCAGGTGGTCCGCGAAGGGATTTCCCAAAAAATAAATCTGTGAATTTAGTCTGTTTCTTATAACATTATTTGGAGGCAAAAGATGAGTTGTTCACTGAATACTATGAGGCAGGCCTATAATTGACTAAAAACGTCAAGCTATCTGAATTTTAAGTGCAGAGAAATTTAGAATTTACTTAGAAATGCATGGCCGCTGATTATCAGCATGTGAGAGTGGGCTTGATGGCAGATGGTCCCTGAAAAGCATTTTTGGGGGAAAGTGGTCCCCGGTCTGAGAAAGTTTGAGAAACACTGACCTAGGCTAATACAACTTTATAAAAATGTAAACTTTGAATAGGGAAACAAAAATCAACAAATGGGGAAATCTATAAATGAAATCTTAAATAGTAAGATAAAATAAATAACTAGGCTAAAGAAAAGCAAAAGTCCAGGGCAGATTTTACACTACTTTGTATTGTGGTCAAAGATTCGGCCAATCACAGCTGTGAGAAAGCCACTGACAGCGTGCTACAGTGAGGGAAGGGTTTGAGAGGCCGTTGAGGAGCGTATAGAGACTGGGGTGAGGGACCAGAAAGGTGTATGGTTTTTTCCCAGTCTTGGAATTACGTCGACTTGTCGAATACGGCTTTAATACAAATATAGGGGCACCACAGGGGACAGTTCTCTCTCCTTTTCTCTTCACACTATATACTATACACTATGGTTGTGGCTTTTCTTGTCCCCTACAGACCTGGTTGGCTCTGAGTTGCATGTGCAGGGACAATGGGGAGAATGAGCTGTGTGAAGTTGGCCCCCCCTCAAACCCAAAATGCTGAAATAACACTGCAGTTCGTTTGTGCTGCAAATATTTGAGTTTGTGCTATTAACGCTTTTGAGTAATTTAAAAATAAATTTTCTGACATGTGACGTCACGCAGTGACCTGACTGCAGCAGGTGACCGGACCAAACATTGCTCTCGAACGGCGCTCTGGAACCTGCTATTGATACAACGCTCTCGAACTTCAATTAAAGGGAACATATTGTTCTTCATACTATTGTGACTGAGGTCTGCCCCACATACAGAGTGTTTGTTGAGGATTGCTGTTCCCTTTGTTTCCAGGCAGAGTGGTGAAGACCAGGGTGCCTCTTCATCACCAGACTGCCAGGTGGTAAAGCGTGGACTTATTGGTGGTGCGTGGCCTACAGTTCACTTGTTATAGTGTATCTACAGAGGAGATGCATGTAAGATTACACCCTCTAATGTTTAATGCTGGTATTTCAGCCTCACGAGTGCATATTATGCACCATACAAGACTTTGTAATGTCATGTTTAAGTATTAAAATGACAAACATTTGTACAGTAAATGGTCTACAGGATTACAAATACCAACCTGGCCCATACACAGAGACATGTGCATACTCACACACACATTTAGTATGATCATTATGCTATTCACAGAAAAGCCAATCAAAAACGAAATTCAGCTCTGTTGGACAAATCCTGTCAGACTATCCTATACAGTTATTTGTTCACCCTCAGTGTTAATGCCTAGCTTGATTTTAGAGGCCGGGCAGTTCTCTGTCTTTCTCTGTTCCTCTTTCTCTCTATCTATCCATCTCTCTCTCTTTCTCTCTCGGCCAGGACATTGTGTGGTATGAAGTTATATTGTCTCTATTTCTCAAATGCAGTTATTGAATTAGGCTGTCAGTCATTTAAGAGATGGAGGGTTGATGATGAGTCCCTTTACCAGTCAACATGAGTGGAGTTTACAGTTCTTCACCATTTGGATCGTATTTGCTGTGTTTTTTTATCAGCTGAACATTTCTTTCTGAGTGCATTGTGGGTTTTGATCCTCCCATATCCTTTGGTGATTGTGATTTTGTGGGGGCATGGAGTGCCTCTCAAGGAATTCATCAATCTCTCCAACCTTGGCTCTTACTCTTCTCATTTACAAAATTTTATTCCTACCACTTGTAATTACAGTTGTCCACAGGAAATCATTTTGGGCCCCCACCCCCCAAACATTGATTTTAATATTACATATTTCCTTGGGCCCTGATATGTGCCCCTGTCCACCCATGTGAAAAATGTTCAAAGTCTTTGGACTTGGACAGACATTGCTTACACGATGATGACACTGAACCCTATCTGACTTTCTGATTTATTTGGCGATGAGGAAGGATGCCTCTGCCTCTTCTGTTCTCATTGAAGCCATGTAGAAAACATTGCTACAGTTACTTTGACAGAAGAGTAAGTCAAAAGTTGGTTGCATTAGTTAAAGAAATGGATAGTAGTTGACAACTTTTGTTTAGACTAGATGACTGTATAAACAGAGACGTAGTGGTGTCACTTTTGCATGTCATATCATAGTTTACTTTTGCAACATTTGCATGGGTGTCACCAAAACAAGGTTCCTATTTTGTCTCGTCTGCGTTTCCTAGTTACATTATATAACATTGTTTGTGTGTGTGTGTGTGTGTGTGTGTGTGTGTGTGTGTGTGTGTGTGTGTGTGTGTGTGTGTGTGTGTTGCCTTTCCAGACTTTCCACACTCAGATACACACAGAAAAATAGCCTTCACAATGCAGAAAATAAGATTAAGTTAAGTAGGCCTACTGAAGTTACTGAAGTAAGTGAAGATGACTATTCATCACCCATAAATCAACACCATGTTTTTCATTCAAAACAAACATTTCATTGTTATACTGTATTGTATTTTGTTCAATAGTTCGGTCCAGTCAAACTATTTATGAGTTTCTGATCGGATGAAGTGCATTCTACGTTTAAGTGGAGATATGTGTGAGGAGCTTCCCTGAAGGCTTTGCAGGTGGCATACAGTATGTATTTACTTTCCCTGAAACATAAAACATGCCAACTCAAGACAGATGACAAAAGGGAAGGTATGGTGGAACTTAAGGTTGTGCACAAGTGAAAAGAGTCTAAAGGAAAATCGGGCACAAAGTCACATCTACATGGATGTACAAAGTATTTAGAAAAACTTGCAATACAAAAAAGTATTCTCTCAATGTAAATAATCTAGTAAAATCCCTAGTCCTCACGCACATCCGGATTAAGTTAGGTGCACTATGATAGGTGTCACTGAAGTAAACAAAGCAATATGCACACCGGAGCTCCCATTTTACCGTTTTATTTGTGCAATGGGCCTGGTGCAATATTTGTGATGATACCTTTATGTAACTTGACAATGCTATCAGTTATTTCAATTTTTATATGACTAATTCAATCTTTACAGGTTAAAATTCACCATTCACACTTGTTTTGTACAGTTTTTGAAAGGCTATTTCAGACATGTCACATAACAAAAATATGACACCAGTTTTCCCAAAATAAAACCAACTTATTTTACATTTACATGTAAATTAAGTCTTTTTCTGAGTTCACTCAGATGTCCTGAGTATGGAATAATGTTTAAGTTTCTCTGTAAACTTCACAGACTATAATCTTTAAAGGTGATGAGGGCATCTGTACTGGCACTCGCAAGTGAGAGTGGCCTTCACCACAGAGACGGCAGTGGACTTCTTTTGTTTGCAGTAGTGGCCTAGTTTGATCAGCTGGAGGCTGCGTTTTATCTCCAGGTTTTCAGAGGGTGTATTGGACCGTGCAACGGTTTTCTCTTCTTTTGTTTTTGTTTGGCAGGCCCAAGTTATGTTTTGGTAAAAAAAAAAATTGATACGTAAATGATCCATAAAGGAGAATAACCATTTTGTCTCCTGGGCAACAGAAGATATACAAATGAGAAACAAAATTTTTCTCTGGGCTGTTGCAATGAGACACACCAAACAAGATATAAATGGGACATTTTCTGAAATAACATTTTCATATTCCCGGAGGGCATTGAAGGTGGCACATCACTCTTAGGGGTTTGCAAAGAGAAATTCACAAAGAGAGAATAACTTTCTGTAGGTGAGTTCACAAGACTTTTTTTCACCTTGAAATAAAATGCTGTTTAATTCAATGCATTGCACTGCTAATACAAATACATAGAGATGAATGAATGTGTATTGAACTCAACTATGTCACTTAACCTTTCTAGAAACAAAGAGCACAAGGTTAATCTGAAATGGATGAACCTCACAACCAGACATACACAAATACACCCAGTATGCATGGCAACAGTACCGATTGGGACAACAATTTGTCAGATGATTCGGACAACTATCCATATGACCAAATATTTGTTTCCTACAAGCTACTGCAAATTCTGACGTTGACCTTTTCATTTCTTGGATTATGTTTCACAGTGTTTGGATTATACTCTGTGGTCAAAAGCAAAACTGATAATTTTGTTCCTGTGTATGTTGTAAACATTTTCATTTGTGATCTGATTCAAACTTCTTCCATGCTGATACAAGCATCTCTTGAGATGTGTTCTACTTGGTTACATGTATGTAGTGAAAAATTTTCTGTCTGCACTGCCATGGATATAATCTATTACATTAGTGTGGGGGCTAATATTTCATTTATGCTATGTATATCTGCAGAGAGATATTTAATGATTGCTCATCCAATTTGGTATAAAATGAACACAAACACAATAAGGAAAGTCTTTGTGTCTGTCACCATTTGGGTCATAAGTACTCTCCTCACATCTGTCTTGTACATGATAAGTTGGGATCATATATATCTGTTTGGACTGTTGGTTTTTATCCTCCCATATCCCTTGTTGATTATGTTTTTTGTGGGGACATGGAGGGGCCTTTCTAGCAATACAACAATCCCTCTACCTGGGCAGAGACGAATTATGGGAACATTGGCTCTTGTTCTTTTTACTTACACTGTTTCATTCCTACCATTTGCGATTGCATTGTATTTTATCATACGACCACCTAAAATACATTTCGGCATCCTGTATTATTTTATAAATGCTGCTGTAATTGTCATGAAACTGAACCCCATATTTGACTTTCTGCTTTATTTAGTTATGAGGAAGGATGCTAAAGATATCTTGAGTGCTCTGTGCTTCTGTTGCCGTAAGAGGAATGCACAAAACACTGCTACAGATGCTATGAAAGAAGATCAAGTCTAGGTGTATTAAAAAATAGGGGCGGAATTCCCTCTTTAACACAGGAATGACTCAGAAAGAAGACAGTATGACGTGGACAAAATGAACATCCATAATGTGAGAAACACATCATCCACAAAAGGAATGTACAGCATTCATACATAATAATCAGTGTATATAATGTATAAACTTTTGTTTTGTCTATGGGATAGAGGGTATTTTATTCAGTTTTCCATGGGGGTAATGCTAAACATACAATGTATATACAGATATTACAGTCAATAGCATAAATGTAGTGAGAGTAAACTATTCTTAATGTTGTCAGACATTTTTTATTTATTCTTCAACTGTCATGTTGTTTGGAATCATATTTTACCATATTTCTAAATAATAGTCAAAATGTTCTGGTCATTTATTAAATGCCTGTGTAGGCCTTTATACAGTTCAAGATACTGGGAATTTGTAAAGGTTTCAAGGTGCATATGGTTTATATCAATAAAGCTGTCATTTCACTTTTTTTCATTTCAACTTTTTTTTTGGTTAGTTTGTGTGTGTGTGTGTGTGTGTGTGTGTGTGTGTGTGTGTGTGTGTGTGTGTGTGTGTGTGTGTGTGTGTGTGTGTGTGTGTGTGTGTGTGTGTGTGTTTCAGCTATTGCTCTAAGTTTACCTAAAGGTTGTTGACAAACATGATGTCTTTGTCATGTCTTTCTGCATGCTTATCAAGAAATAACTAGTGGCCTATAATGTTGAATTCAAGATTTAAAGATGTGCTGTGACATCAAAAGTGATGTCCAAGCTGAGATACTTTAAGTATTGTATTTAGATCTGACACTTGAGTTTAGTTTAGTTTTAGTTTATTTTTTTTGCACAGTTAAAAGAAACAAAAACTAATAAGGAGAAACAAAAATAAAAAAAATAAAAATTACAGTGCAGGAAGAGGCAAAAAGCCCAAAAGGCTTATCTTTAAGCTCCCACCTTAATCAAAATGAACACATTACACATTTAAACCATTAAAACAAAAGAATACAACTAATATGACATAATTATAAAACACATACATACATACTGTACATACATACATATACCTTTAACAATCATAAAGTGTTTTCAGTAACTAAGTACTCTTTCAAATGTTTTTTAATAAATTGTTATGGTAGGAGAGTTTTTGGTAACACTTTATATTAAGACACAGATATTCACTATTAATTAGCTGTTTACTATCATGTATATTAGTAGCAAACTAGCTATTTATTACTCATTATAAAACACTAATTAATACTTTATTATGCAAGACTTCTTCTACCCATAATAAACCATTAACTAAGAATTTCCCCTGTATAGGCTCCTAATTACCCCTTATTAATAGCTGGTAAGTAATTTGTTGCATATGAATTATGATCTAAATAAGCATGGGTCAGTACAGAGCTTGTAAAGGGGTGGTAACACAAGAGCAGTTATTCACCCCTATGATACTGGTCTACTCATATGGAATTATATACAAAACCACAAAGTCTAATACTGCACAAATTACTCATAATTAAGTCTTTATAATGCAGAATATGTTCTCTATTCTAAAGTTATGTCTGTTCACATTTAATTCACAATTAATTTGGTGTTTGTTTTTTTAGTTGAGATTTTATTTTTCCAAGAGCCAAGAAAGATTTGCTATGTCATATTCACCAATAAAAAGTGATATTTGTAGCATATTTGTGCTAAATTGGATGTGTGTTTGCTGTGTACTCTGTGCTGTAATGCACTTATTAAGTGTGAATAGGAGGTAACTTTAGATTAGGGAACACATGAGGCTTATTAAGTGCCAAATTGATTGTGAATTAAATTTGAACAGACACAACTTTAGAATAGGGGACATATTCTGCATTACAAAGACTTAATTATGAGTAATTTGTGCAGTATTATACTTTGTGGTTTTGTATATAATTCCATATGAGTAGACCAGTATCATAGGGGTGAATAACTGCTCTTGTGTTACCACCCCTTTACAAGCTCTGTACTGACCCATGCTTATTTAGATCATAATTCATATGCAATAACTTACTTACTAGCTATTAATAAGGGGTAATTAGGAGCTTATACAGGGGAAATTCTTAGTTAATGGTCTATTATGGGTAGAAGAAGTCTTGCAGAATAAAGTATTAATTAGTGTTTTATAATGAGTAATAAATAGCTAGTTTGCTACTAATATACATGTTAGTAAACAGCTAATTAATGGTGAATACGTGTGTCTTAATATAAAGTGTTACCGAGTTTTTTTATGGCATGGGACAAATTGTTCCATATCTTGACACCCCTATACCTTAAGGAAAATTGTCCTCTACTAGTTACACATTTAATTTGATGTACATTTGTGGACTGCCTAGTAGAATAAACATGAACTTGTGAATTTGCCATAAAATATGACTTCCTTTGCTTGAATGAATTTGATAGATAAAAGTGCAAGTTTGAAGAATATTTATCTTATGTATATTAAGAACCTGTAGTTTTTTAAATAGAGGAAGAGATGCTGTGTATGATTCAGACCTGGTTGTGACTCTAACAAAACGTTTCTGGAGAACCAGAATTTTGTGGAGTGTTGTAGGAAAAGTACTAGCCCAGACTATATTAAAGTATGAAAGATATGGATAAATTAAACTATAATAAAGAGTAGCCTAAGTATGACATCTAAGGAGACTAGATGACTAATCTTCATTATCCCAATTGATTTGTTTACTTTTTTACTAACTCAATTGACTTGTTCTTTCCAACTCAAGTGTTCATCAACAATGACTCCTAAAAATCTTGTAGATGACACCTGAGGCATCTCAGTTGAGAGAGAGTAATTATTAACCATTTTACATCACAGTAAGAAAAGATTCTTTAAAGTTCTATCAGCCAATGAGAGCTTGACTCAGTCTGCATAAAGGGCCCCCTACCCCTTGCAAAAATAGAACCAGGAACTTAACAAACGTTGAGACCACTTGCTTCGCTTCAACCAAAGATCATGGAATACTGAGCAAGATAAGGCATCATAATACATTTCAATGGGAGCAAACTGGAATACTTCCTGTCTGCATAAATGCATTACATCACAATAAGAAAGATTCTTTAAGTCTGCATAAATCATTACATCACAATAAGAAAACATTCTTTAAGTCTGCATAAAGGGGGATTTTTCCCCCCTCCCCTTGCAAAAATAGAACCAGGAACTGAACCAGCGTTGACACCTCTCGCTCCGCTTGAATCCTCTCTGCTTCAACCCTCACTGCTGAACAGAACAGAGCAGAAGCATTGCTTATTACTGCGCCTCCAAAATTCCAGCTCACAGGTTCCATACATACATGAATCCACATTAAGCATACTGAATGTGAAGAATCAGATATAAAGTATACGTTTTTGCAATATTCTCTATGGAAATGGAGGGGTGGGCCAAGTCATCTGATTTTATGTTTGAATGTTTAGGTTTGAATACTGATAGTATTTAAATCAGGATACCAAAAACTATGTAAAGAGCCATTCGGATGACGGTTTAGGAAAAAATCCGGAACAGAGTTTATTAACAAAAAGCAAAACAAAAATCATGGTGCACCAAGGGAGAGACAGCATGGGAGAGACAGCAAAAATCCATCAGCTGCTCTGCTGCTCAAACTAAACAGGAAGTTTCCTAACTATTTATACAGCCCCAGGTCGACGGAAGATGACGTTGGACGTCCCCAGTTGAAAACATCGCTCTCGGACGGCGCTCTGGAACCTGCTATTGATACAACGGTCTCGAACTTCAGTTAAAGGGAACATATTGTTCTTCATACTGTTGTGACTGAGGTCTGCCCCACATACAGAGTGTTTGTTGAGGATTGCTGTTCCCTTTGTTTCCAGGCAGAGTGGTGAAGACCAGGGTGGCAAAGCGTGAACTTATTGGTGGTCCGTGGACTTCGCCTCTTCACCTGCTTTCCTGGTCGGCAGAAGGGGAGCCGGCCAGGACGAACTTTTTCCTCACCCTCTTGGCCTGAGGACTGGGGAGTGTGGCAGTACGGACAATGCTGACCATAAACACAGACTGAGGACTGGATGATTCGTGCTTCCTTTGTGTGTGATTTGTCTTGGGTGACTATTGAACTTCATCTGCGTGATGTCTTCTGAACTGCACTTTTGTGTGAATACTGTGTGTGCTTAATACTGTGTTTAGTTGAAGCGCTCTCCCTTTAGTCCCCAGGAGAGTAACTGGAAATGTCATGTGCTGTCATATCAGCTACCTTGGCCAAGTGTTCTGCACTAATAAACTTTATTATTACTATCTCTGCCTGTGCATTGTAAATTGGGAGGACTAACCAGTTTGGGGTTAGACCCACACGACACAGGCATAGGATAGGATTGATAGGATAGCAGAGAGTGACAGGAAATGAGTATGAGAGAGAGAGATGGATGGGGAGGCTAACACCGTGTCCTAACTGAAAGCGACTATCGCCTTGTCGTGTAGCATTGACTTTCACTGTCTACATAGGATGCGTTAAATATGACGTTCTATTTGATTAGATTCTCTATTCAATCTGGCCGAGCAACGCGACTTGTGCGACTGAAATAGAAACAGACAGAGCGACTAAAAAGTCGCTTAGCAATGCGACTAGTCGCGCTGCATCGCATAGCATTCAGTTAGGACATCCCAATAGAAAACAAAGTGATGGAATTCTTTTTGACGCACAAATGCAGTCGCATCGCGTTCAGTTAGGACACGGTGTAAGGATCGGGAAATGATACTGGGTCGGACTCGTACCCGGGTCCCCGGATCTGCTGTATGACGCACAGCGCCCCCCCTATAAACTTATTTATAATGCTTTGAAGAATGCCATTCATTGTGAACTATGTACAAAATACTGTATCATTTTATTAGGAAGTAATGGGTTTTTTTTTTACACAGCTTTCAAATCCAAATGAAAACATGATGCAGATGGGACTGGAGTAGCTGGAGCTGGATACTGTAGGAACATAACATTTCCTTATAGACAAACAGACATCTTTGTCTCCTGTTTAGGCTTCTACATGTACTGGATTTTCATGATTGTGTTCAGGGCATTTTTGCTTTATTTTGCCTTGCATATCCTCAATAGAATTTGATTTATGTATTATGTAAAATATTACCATAAACACGACTCATTACCATAATGAATCACACATATACACACATAAGCACACTAATGTCATACATTTTCTTCCTTTCACATTTTTTTCTTGAAGAGAAAAAACACACACAAGATTTTTACTCTCCTATAGTCTACCACTAGGCTATAATGAGATGTAATAAAGTTTTCTTGAATCTTGAATCTAAATGGTCTAACAAGTGAAAAAGATTGGGTATCAACCACGCAAAGATTTATAAATAAAGTTAATAAGTAAAGCTTGTGTGTGTGTGTGTGTGTGTGTGTGTGTGTGTGTGTGCGTCTGTGTACGAGTGTGTATACGGGGGAGACATAAAGTCTTCTCTTAGGCCAGTCCCACCATGGAGGCACTCATCTCCCAGAGTTTCTTAGCGGCAGCATCATCACATGCCTGTGGTTCTGGCTTCTTAGGTGCACAGTCACTGTAAACACACACACACACACACACACACACACACACACAATTATGATACATATTGACAAATTATTACTTATAACAGTATTCTTTCTGATTTATTAAGAGCACACATAAACGTTGCACACGCATACACAAACACAAGAACTCAAAAAGTGGATCTGTCTGAGTATCAAAGAAGGTGGAAGAACAAGATATGGTGGTGTTCTCAGCCTTGCCACCAGGGTGACCTACTGCTCTATGTTTAGGGCTGTGATGTTTTTCTTCCCATTATACCGCCCTCCCACAAAACACACACACACAAACACACACTTATACAGTCTCTCTCTCTCTCTCTCTCTCTCTCTCTCTCTCTCTCTCTCCACACACACACACACACACACACACACACACACACACTTTTATTTGCATGCCATGAACAGCTGAGCGCAGATATACACACCTGGCTGTATACACACCATACGCATACACGTTGCATAACACACTGACACATCATGATCATACCAGTTTTTATGGTTGCATATGTTTACATTTACATTTACATACATTAACATTTACATCTACGGTTACATTTCATTGATTCTCTTATCCAGCTTACAAATACGGAACAACATGGAAACTTACAAGAGAAGCATGAACAGTGTTAGCGGGAAAAGCTGGGTGTAGTGGAAAAAAAACAGCAACAGTGGGTTTCCACTAAACTGAAATCACCTTTGGCTAAACCCCGCCCATCTCATCGAATCAGATGAACCAATTGGAGTTCAAAATGATTCACTGTCCAACAGCAGCCCAGCATTTGTTGGTTGAAGCCCCATGGAGTTGAATTAGGAGCCTCATGTAGCAGCAAGGTACCAGGCCCACCAAATTCTGGACCAACTACAGTACTAGCAAAGATCATGCAATACTGACAATTATCCTATGGATCGCCACTTCAAGGATAAACATCATAGTGATCTCTCTATTTTAAGAGCTATTGGCATTGATCACATACCACAAACTATAAGAGGTGGTAAAAGGTTAAAACAACTGAACCAGGATTAAAAGCATCTGTATATCCGGATCTCAATGAGGACATAGAATATTGCCATTTTTTGTAAAATGTTTTTTTTTTTTGTCCTTGTGGTATGCAATGTGTTATTTATATGTCTGGCATGTTTTTGAATGGACTTTGGTATTGCTGGGTCGACATGACCTTGTTGGCCACCTACAGTATGTTTTTTCTGTTTTTATTCTATTTTTCAGCTAGGACTATTCATTATCTGACTTTGTCTGTCATTGGTTAATAGATGATCCATTGTTCACACCTGTTAATCCACCCATTTTGTGGTTTTTAATCAGATCTGTCTCAGAATTGAAGATTGCTCACTTCCTGACAAAGGCCTCTAGCCAAAACGCATTGAAGTGCATGTTTTTAAACCATGTTTTGCCCTTAAAATAAAGGCATTTTAACTTTTATCACAGAATTCTCACTGCAGCAGGAAAAGGGTAAGGTTAGGGAGCGTCTGTAGCCTAAATCAACTGGGTTACACATGTTTTGCCCATGAAATAAAAATATTTTAACTTTTTCACTGGATGAGTGCCTTGATCTCATGATTTTATCTAAACAAGCCCTTTACCGAAGAGCACCATCCTACGAATAATATAGTTCCAGGTAGCACTCCTAATCAACAGTTTTGTGACCGCCCAAACCTCTTGTAGCTGCTTTATTTGATTCGAGCTTATTAGATGGCACCACTGGACTTGCATAGCATAACACTTGATTAGCTTAAACGTAATTATAACCAACTGATCAGAAGTGGCACACCTGTATTCAGTTTTTGTATGTTGAGTGCTCAGCTGTTTGGGTTCACTTAATCTGAAGGTCAGTGTGTCTGTGTGTGTGTGTGTGTGTGTGTCGTGTGTGTGTGTGTGTGTGTGTGTGTGTGTGTGTGTGTGTGTCAGCTCACCTGTAGTAGAGGCCACTGGTGTTCTGCAGACTCTCGTCCACAGCGCAGTAGATGGTGGTCTGGGCTCCCTCCTCACATGACTTAATGAATGGCCAGAGCACCATCAGAGGTGCGAACATCATCAACCTCCACAACGGCATAGACTGGGTAATGTGTCGGCCCAGCTCAGTGCGGATCGCACCTGGATGAAGGCTGTAGACAGTCACACCTGTACCTGCATAGGGCAGAGAGGAGAAGGGTTATAAGTAAGTCTATGGTGCTCTTGTCTTTGTAGGTGTATGAAAGTGATAGAATGCGTGCAAGAGGAGAGAGGGATGATGGAAATGGAGAGAAAGCCTCTGATGAAAGAATAGCTCCGGAGTGAGTTTAAGCATAGCCCTGTTGCACGAGCCTTCTAACAGCAATAGATTTCGCATGATGAAAGAATTTCGAACAGCATAGACCAAACGCGAAGCACATTACATTTAGTCAACGGTACCTCAGACCTTACTTTCGGTTTCGAATAAATGAGTCTGTGTGTGTGTGTGTGTGTGTGTGTGTGTGTGTGTGTGTGTGTCACAGCTCACCTGTAGTAGAGGCCACTGGTGTTCTGCAAACTCTAAGAGTGTGTGTGTGTGCGTGTGTTTGTGTCAGTGTGTGTCTCAGCTCACCTGTAGTAGAGGCCACTGGTGTTCTGCAGACTCAAAGTGTGTGTGTGTGTGTGTGTGTGTGTGTGTGTACCTCAGACCTTACTTTCGTTTTCGAATAAATCAGTTTCCGTTGATTCAGTGTAAAGTGCTTGTTAGCTTCTGCGTTCACGTTCGGTCTATGCTGTTCCAAATTATTTTGTTCCACTCGCTAACTAGTGCATTTAGCAGGCTCGTTCAACAGGGCTATTCTTGAAATCATTCCGGAACACCACTTGAAACTTGACTGTTTGAAATGTAAAAGGAAAAAAAAATCACTTGTCTTCATTGGCAGTCTTGTGTAGCCGAGGTCGATTCGACCACTCAAGCGTCTCAAACTCGCAAACATCTCGTCAACTACGACAAACCGCTTTGAGCCTCGGGCAACTGAGCTGAAAAGCCCAGGGTTCCAACTCAGTGGTTAGAAGTGTTCTCAAGGCTAGGGGTGTGAGGATTTACCAGGGACTGCCACCAGCTTGCCGAGGCTGTGTGTGTGTATGTGTGTATGTGTGTGTGGAGTTGAGGTGAAGGTGGTTGTTTGTGTTCCACTCACCTGACAGCCTCCTTGCTAGCTCTCTGGTGAAAAGAATGTTGGCCAGTTTGCTCTGTTGGTAACTTTTCACAGGCTCATAGTCCTTATCCAGGTGAATATCATCAAAGTGAATTTTACCTGGGAAGATGGATAATGTTTAGACTTTCACTTATGCAAAGAGTGTGGACACTATTGATAAGCATACATTTACCCTGTGGTGGGCGGGCAATTTATTAGAACTTTAACCCAACTGGATCAGCCTTCAATTTGTGTCCACTGACTGGTTGCTAGAAAATCTGGTTGGGTAAAAGGATGCCTCAGCAGAATGTCCTGACATAATACTGTAGTCAAATATAATATGATATGTACTGTAGATACCCTGGCTCTAACCTGGCTAAGTGATCTTTACTGCACGTTCAAGCCTGTTTCTCCAGAACAAGGCCACTGGAAGAGGCCAGTGAAAATCGTACCCTTCTCATGGGCCAGGCTGGACACGTTGACCACTCGACTGGGGGTGGATTTCTTCAGCAGGTCCAGCAGACTGTTGGTCAGGAGGAAATGACCCAGGTGGTTCACCCCAAACTGCATCTCAAAACCGTCCTCAGTCTTCCATTTGGGACACATCATGATCCCTGGAAACAATGACAGTGAGCTTATCCATTGCATGCAGCTTCAAGGTCTGAAATATTTATAAACCGCATCCCAGGAATGATTTTTCAAAATCATTATGTTGCCACTAGCCTGGCTTTGCCTTCCTATGTAGCTCTGCTCAATAATCATTTCTCTCCACAACTCTGTCTGGTATTCCAGCCATTGGCATCATCTGAAGAGATCAATTCCATACCGTGCTAAAAAGCAAGCAAGATTGGTAGTTGTGAGATAATGTCGGGTTTCTGTTGTTGTAGCGTAGCTTACTTCACAAGCTGGTGCTTAACGTTAGCGATTGTGTGAAATCAGATTTTATCGTTTCAAACTTATACAGTTCACACCTTCAGCTTGCAATCATTCATCAATGGTGAAAAGTCAAACCCTTGTATGAAGCTAAAGCATAAACGTAGACGTAGGGGATGGCCAAAGCCAAGCTATGTTGCACCTACAAAGCACTCATACTGTGATTTATCAAATTTAAAAATATTTACAAACATAGATATCAGTTGAGTATGGAAGATCTGATATCACCAAGTAATTAAGAGTCCAGGATCAATGTCAAAGTTATTGCCCTGGATCAATGGGTTAGGTTTAGGGTTAGGAATAAGGTTAAGGTTAGGGTTAGGCTAAGGGTTTGGGTTAGAGTACATTGATCCAGGACAAACAAGTTTGACATTGATCCTGGACTCTTAATTACTTGGTGATATCAGATCTTGCGTTGAGTATCACACCTGCATTGTTGATGAGGATGTCCAGACGCTCCTCACTGGCCTTCACATCAGCGGCTAGAGCGCGCACAGACTGCAAGGAGGCCAGGTCCAACTGCTTCACCACCACGTTCCCATTCCCACTCCGCTTACGGATCTCATCCGCAGCTCGGTTCGCTCGACCCATGTCTCTGCACGCCAGTATCACCCTCGCACCTGGTTTACGGATAAATAGAGAGAGGGAGTGTTGATTGTGTTACAGTAAAAGGACTCCATCACATAGAGATGGTTGTCATTACAACATAAGACATAAAACAGATCATTATCCTGTCCTGTTAATCTGACTCCATAAAATCCTTCATTCCAACACATGCCTGTTTGAAAGCACAGCTGTGGGCATATCCTGACCAACCTCACTCTAACTTGAAGCACACTAATTTAGCATTCATTAAACCAATAATTGTTTTATAAAGTTTTCATTCATTCATTCATTCATTCATTCATTCATTCGTCCATTCATTAAGGTGGACAAAGGTCCATTCATTAAAGTGGACAAAGGTGCATATGAACCCACCTCTCCTGGCCAAGTCCACAGCTGTCTCCTTTCCTATGCCTGTATTGGCTCCTGTAATCAGCACTGTTTTACCATCCAGTCGGGCTTTACTGCGGCATACACCACCAGCCAGCCATCTCCGTAGTGCATAAAGCCCAACACCTACTTAAGAAGAACAAAATTGTTAGTCAAATTTCAGTAGGCTTAGCAGCTAGCCTACAGATATCTCCACATATAAAACCAGTTGCACTGGAATGGCTACATTCACTGGGTATGGTTTGTACTTGCTATTTGATCTGTGTGCTGCAGAAAAATAAAGGCCGATCACACTTCAGCAGAGTTTATGTGAATTTTGATATAGCCTACAGTTTTCTCTCCTGCCACGCTGGCAACTGCTCTCCTCATGCAGGCATAAAGGCATCAAAACAATCTGATGAAGTAGATTATGAGCCTGAAGCATGTGTGTACATGTACACACAGGAGAGACGTGGAGAACAGTAGCTTCACTAATGTACATAACATCAGTTCAGAATTGTGAATACAAAAGACACGGAATTAATGCAAAAACTGAAAGGAGAGATAAGAATTCTAACATCCTGGGTAACAGTGATTCTGCAAACATAGCACTACTCTAAACAGGATACTGCTGCTTTTAACTTTACAGAGCAAAAACAAAGTGCTGGATAAAGTGGCCTCTATGAAAAGTGATAGTTTTGGTGATAAAATAACCTCAGCAGGATTGAAAAGTTAAAGCTTGCATTTTTGCTGTGTCATTCCTAATGATGGCAGAAAGCTCTTCCTTAATTTTCAAAGTACTCAAAGCAACAGGACACGAGAAGAGGCTGTATAATAATGGAATGACAATTTACCAGCTATGATGACAACTGTCAGTCCAGTAGCATGCTCACTCACAAACTCTTTCGTCTGGGAAATGTAGTTATCCATTGGGCCGGATAGTGTAGTCCAAAGACATGAGAGAAAGACTGGAGACTTCTCCTTACTCACAATCAACCATAGATTAGTTTGTCTCTAAAAGACACAATGTATTCACTTTCACCTGCAGGCTATAGTTGAAAGTAGGTAAAGAGATTCAGGTCATTTTGCACCGACTGGAATGTGCTGCTCAAGCAAACCTGTGTAAAGCGTTCCACTCAGGCCTGACCAATCATCTATTTCCCCTGGGTTGTGGGCGGTACTACTATGTTGTAATACTATTGGAACCTACTTTTAAGGGCATGCTGTAGATATTGGCAATATCTCAGCGGTTTGAACCTTGGACAGGCATATGACCAGACCAGATATCAAGGTATACTGGCAACCACACCCCAAAAGGGCAAACAATGAGATACAGATATCTAAATATGCTTTCAATCCATGAGGCCAGTTTATATTCTTGACTTTACATAATAATTATGCATCATGCAACTCGGAACTGCAAATTTTACACATTGATTCATTTGCAAATCAAAAGATTAAAATGTCATTGGAGCCACTGCTTGTGCACAGGGCCCATAATTTGGTGTTATGCCCCTGATCTCCACCAAGGATTATGCTTTTGCTGGTGTCTGTCTGTCTGTATGAAATATTTGGAGAACGTGAGTATTGGGAGAAGTAACAGATGATTAAACTTTGGTGGTAATTGGTGATACAGGAGGACACCATCTGGAAAATTGCGAATTTCTATTGCGTCAGTGACGTTATTGCCTTTGGCGAATGTCTGCGGTCTGAATAGTTATTAACTGATAACATGATTTTGCCAACAACCCTCTCTTATTAGTTACCATAGATCTATAAAGTGTTATAAAAACACTGTACAGTGATAACAATATGAAGGATCAAATCTACGTTGGGAAAAAAGACATTTATTGCAATTGAGTCAGTTAGTTGATTTAGTTTATTTCAGTAAGGATACATTTGTAATGCTATCACAGCATCATACGTGTAACAGGTTACAGCAGTGTGTGTCTCTATGAGTGGATGCTTACACATATGGGTGCAAGTGTGTGTGTGTGTGTGTGTGTGTATATGCTTCTTCTTTTAGGCCAGGCCAACCATGGAGGCACTTATATCCCAGAGCTTCTTGGCTACAACATCATCACTCGCCTCCAGCGTTGGCTGCTTTGGGGCACAATCACTGTAAACAAACACACACACACACACACACACACACACACACACACACACACACACACACAGATACATAGATAGATAGATAGATAGATAGATAGATAGATAGATAGATAGATAGATGAAGTACTGTATGTCTATAATGAATATTTATGGATAGCAGTTTATACATTATATTTGTTCAGTTTTGCTAAAGGTTATTTAAATTTGTATCAACAAACCTGTAAGTATGTTAAACACACAAAAAACAATAGTGATATTTTCTATCTTCAAAGAAATAAAATGATCGCACACTGATCATGCTCACATATTTTGGCAAATAAGGTGGAGCGTTTTTACTAGGGTTGGGTATCGAGAACCAATTCCAATTCAGAACCGGTTCAAAATGATCAATTCCATCGATATTGTACGTCTCAAAAAGTTATCAATTCTCTTAACAATTCTTTAGTTTCTCTGCCCGCACGTCGCGGTGCATTAGCCCACGTGCTAACTGCAATTTTCATAGTAATTAAGTAAATTTAATTTATAGAGCACATTTACAACTGTTTGCACTGACCAAAGTGCTGTACATAGTAGATAAAAAGTTCAGAGGTAAAAAGGGGACAGGTAGCTAAGCACCTGAAAAGGCCAGAGAGTAGAAGTGGGTTTTTAACTTGGATTTGAAGCAAGCTATCACATTAACTCCAGTGATTCACATATAGCCTACCATATTGAGGAGACAGAGACACGTAGCTGTTCTCAAGCCTATAGACTGCTTTTTTTTAGCATGAACTAGGCTACTCAGGAATCGAAGAGTATTGATAAGGAATTGGATTGATAGGCAGAATTGATAATGGCATTGATATTGATAAAATCTTATCAATACCCATCTCTAGCAGACTCAGCAACAGCTTTTTCCCACAAGCCATCAGACTGCTGAACTCACTCCAGAGAACAAGACTGTAACCCCCCCCCCCCCACACACACACACACACACAACCAAGACCTAGTACCCTATGAACACTCTCCTACACAAATGTCTATCTCCATGCTACTTGCACCATGCACTTTGTCTCACTTGCACCTTGTTAACTCAGGTTTTGCACTCCAGTAATATACCTCAAGACTTCTGAAACTCTGACAGTCCAGAATGTATGCTCACATAGTCTGTTATGTTGTCTGTTTTTATGTTACTGTTATCTATTATTTCCATTCCTGATATCTTTATCTTTGCACTTTATGTCTTGTGAGTTGTGATGTCCTATACATCTCAGTTGTTTGTCTTAATTTTTAACTGCACATTTGGAGCTTGAGAAATGCAATTTCAGTCTGCGTGCAATGTACTGTTGCAATGCTTGATTGACAATAAAGTTCGCTTTGACTTTGACTTTGACTTAGCTTTTACTAAATTGGGAGCATTGTCAATGTGTGGTTGCAACTAACATGTGTGCTAGCAACTAACACGCTGTCTTTTCTGGCCTGCAAGAGCATATCAAAATTCTGCTCCCCGGCAATCGTTCGAACTTTTCATGATGTTGTGATATACATGCGGTCCTTATCACACCGGATCTCCCCTGTCCAGACACATTGTTATGGATGTTCTCTATCTTGCCACTAGGGGGAGGTAGGCTCAACCAGCATTGCCCATTAACACCCTGTCCAGGCACACTTTTCTAAACAACTGTACTCTATACTTCTCTAAACTACTGTACCGCATACCAAATTAACTTATATGTTTATGTGAGTGGCACATGGCTGTTCAGTCCATGTGTGTGTTGTTTGTTGAGCTCTTGTTCACTAAAAGTGTGTGTGTGTGTGTGTGTGTGTGTGTGTGTGTGTGTGTGTGTGTGTGTGTAGCTAACCTGTAGTAGAGGCCATTGATATTCTTCAGGCTCTCGTCCACGGCGCAGTAGATGGTGGTCTGGGCTCCCTCCTCACATGTCTTGATGAAGGGCCAGAGCAGCAGGAGGGGTGCATACATTGCCTGCTTCCATAACGGCAGTGACTCAGTCAGGTGACGGGTCAGCTCGGTGCGGATCACACCTGGGTGGAGGCTGTACGCCGTCACACCTGTGCCTGTATGGGACAGAGATAGATTGATTGATAGATCGATCGACCAATCAGTCGATCAGTGGCAGTGATTGTGCTCCACTCACCTGACAGTCTCCTTGCCAGCTCTCTGGTAAAAAGAATGTTGGCCAGCTTGCTCTGACTATAGCTTTTCAGGGGATCATAGTCTTTATCCTGGTGAATATCATCAAAGTAAATTTGACCTAGACAGATGGATGGACAAGTTTGTAATTACAGCAAACTATTCACTTATAAAATGTATTATTACATGGATTTATTATTCAATTTATTTTTTATTAAATGGATGCAACAGTTTTAGAAGGGATGGCCCACTACAATTATCTACATCATTTCAAGAAATTAATGAAAATCTAGAGCATTTTGACTTTAAGACAACAGTGGGTTAGCTCACATACAGTATGTGACAGTCAGGTTTAAGAGCTTAATAATACTCTATATGTGTACCATTCCCTATGGACCAGGCTGGTCACATTGACCACTTGGCTGGGAGTGGATTTCTCGGCAGGTCCAGCAGCTTAAGTCCCTTTAAAGTGTATCTACAGAGTGATTTCAAGTATAAGCCTGTTGAACGAGCCGGCTAAATGCACTAGTTAGCGAGTAGAACAAAATAATTTGTAATAGCATAGACTGAACATGAACACAGAAGTGAATAAACACTTCACACTGAGTCAATGGAAACTCAAATTATTTGAAACGGAAAGTAAGATCTGAGCTTCTGGTGACTTAATGTAAAGTGCTTGTTCGCTATTGTGTTTGCATTCGGTCTATGTTCCAAATTCTTTCATTCCATGCGTTTTCTAGTGCTGTTAAAAGGCTTGTACAACAGGACTATTCTTAAAATTACTCTGGAGCTACACTTTAAGCTCAGAACCCTCAATGATTCAACTGTCTTTAGTCTGCTTCCTGATTGGCTGATTCATGCTAGTTGAATCATAAAGGTTTCATGGCAACTCCCATAGCAACCCCAGACCCCTTCAGCACCTTGATCATGGGCCACACTGGAAACATTGACCACTCGACTGGGGGTGGATTTCTTCAGCAGGTCCAGCAGACTGTTGGTCAGGAGGAAGTGAGCCAAGTGGTTTACCCCAAACTGCATCTCAAAGCCTTCCTTTGTCCTCCATTTGGGACACATCATGACACCTGGAAACAAACAGGAGACAATTCACAACTTGCATGAGGTTGCAATCTGAAGTTCTGGAATTGCAGCCCTTGACAGAAATTGAAAGTCTTCATGTTTCCATTTACATTCCATTTATTATAAGAATTCTAAAGGCTAGGGGTGTGAGGATTTACTATGTACTGCCGCCAGCTAGCACAGGCTTGATGGCATCCGTTACAATTACATAACAGAATTGTCACAGTCTGGTATTTGTGCTTTTATTATAAAAGCTGTAGTATCACACCTGCATTGTTGATGAGGATGTCCAGACGCTCCTCACTGGCCTTCACATCAGCGGCTAGAGCGCGCACAGACTGCAAGGAGGCCAGGTCCAACTGCTTCACCACCACGTTCCCATTCCCACTCCGCTTACGGATCTCATCCGCAGCTCGGTTCGCTCGACCCATGTCTCTGCACGCCAGAATCACCCTCGCACCTGAAATTAGGCAAATAGAGATGATTGTGTTAGTGACTGAGTAATTGCATGAGGGGGCTTTATGTGCATTAATTCACTAAAGAGGTCAAAGGTTAAACTGAACCCACCTCTCTTGGCCAAGTCCACAGCTGTCTCCTTTCCTATGCCTGTATTGGCTCCTGTAATCAGCACTGTTTTACCATCCAGTCGGGCTTTACTGTGACATACACCACCAGCCATCCATCTGCGAAAAGCATAAAGCCCAGCACCTACTGAACATTAAGAAAATTGAAAATGAAGAAAGTTGTCATTAGTCAGATTTATAGTATTAATATAGATGATGATGATGGATTGCCCAGGTTTCATTTAGAACAGCATTTGAAGCTACACAGTTTGAGTCTGACATCAGAAATAAGAATAAAAAAATGCTAAAATCAGGTAAGTAATGACCTTTATCTTGCCCATCTTAGCCAGAGTTGCATTAAAGAGAACCATGCAGTTTAGGCTAAAACTAGTGAACTGGCTACATAAATAAAAAAGGCAAACAAACATTTTCTGACACTACTAGAAAATGCTAATGATGTTTGATAGCATAAGCAAAATTTTAGCAATGTCATGCTGTAACAGGGTTTGAAGTGATCTCCTACTCCCTACCCAGGACTACACAATGCATATCCTGGATGTCTGGTGGGAATAAAACTTGCATTTATCTACCCTTCATATGACTACATGTAAATTAATTTGATGATGGTACCAAAACAATTTATCTTATTGAAAGGATGCCCCAAGGTGGCAAAATTTGCCCAGTGTTCCTTTAACAGACCTGGAGCCTGGGGATGACACATCCCATTGGTGTCTTCACCACAGTTTTAAACAGGAAACTAATGCCAATTCCAGATTTGACCCATTATCTGACTACTCTGCATTCAGACAACATCAACATGCAGACATGGGGTTGATGCCCAGGGGGTTGATGCTGCCTGGTAACACTAAACTTGACTGAGAATGTTGTTAACTGAGATGTTATCTTCATTTATCTTAAACCATCAAAGAGCGCAAATGAACCCAAATCAGTAGTATTATTAGTGATAAAAATTAGGAAAGTTAGCAATAATAAAGAATTAGTAATATCTGATGAGTCATTCACCATGCACAATAATATAGCCTACTTCCTGCTCTAGTTTCTAAATTGGGATAAAAATGTTCTCTACAGAAATAGAAAGTCTGAAGAGGTTGTAAAACAGTTGAATGATAATTTACCAGCTATGATGACAACTGCCAGTCCACAAGCATGCTCACACACAAACTGAAACATCTTGGAAATGCAGTCCTCCGTTATCCACTCAGTGCAGTGCAGTGGGTACTTTCACTTCACCTGTCTTTAAACATGTGTCAGCCTACAATAAAAAGGCAGGTAAATAAATCGTTTAATACACCTTTGCAAAACATTCCAATCTGGCCTCACCAATCATGTCTCTACACTGGGTAACGGGCGGAGCAATTATTCATGTCCAATGGTGCATAAAGGTGCACTGACATGGCATTTTTGCTACTATGGGCCATGCGTAAGCAGAGAACAGCAGCCCTGCCCTGTCTTGCACCCTCAACTTTCACCTACTTTCTAAATTTTTGTGCAAGACAGAAATCATGAATAAAACTTAAACATATACAATTTCACACCATAAGTCAACTTTGATGACCTAGGCATTTACTGGTCACACTGAAAAAATAGATATGATTTTTAGTGGAGTGTTTGAGCCAACCTTTCATTGGATGGAATGTACACTGTAGTCAACATTTAAAGTAAGTCAACCATTATTATATATTTCAAGACTGACACTGCACAGCTCACGGAATATTAATATCAATATTCCACTCACTGCCCCCTGGCATTGTAAGACAATCAGTTCTTTTATTTGGCACTAAATCTGGAATGACTTCCATGTTCCATGTACCTCCATACCTCCATCAAGCTTAACGATTCCAGTCAGTGATATCTGAACTGACCTCAGTTTTTGTTTCATCCAGCAACTTCTAATAATGTGCTGATATACAGTACAATACAGTATGTGACACCCAGTTTTTATAAATTCAAATGAATCACTCAGCAAGCAGACAAGGTGTTCATAATATTGAAGCTAGCCCTCCTACAGTCCATATATCCACATTAATCAAAGCTGAACTGAGGCCAATAGTAAAAAAGGTGAGTCTTTAAATTAGCTTTAAAACTATCCAGAGTAGAGCAGAACTTTATTTGGAGTGGAAGACTACTTTTATCCTTATACATGTAGCAGGCACTTTTATCCAAAGTGACTTATAAAAGATGATTACGATAACAATCAAGTTACACAGAAGAAGCCTTAGACATATCACACCTTCATGGCGTCTACCTATAAGCTGAGTCATTATGAGTCCTGAAATGAACCATCCTCTGGCTCCTTTAATCAGCATTGTCTTGTCTGTCATTCTGGGTTTATTGCCACACCTCTGATGCATCTACGCAGGGCAAAATGGTACAATTCTCAAATCCTATTTGCTATTTGCAAAACAGTAAGTGCAAGACACCATGGATTGCCTGCAGAAGCCCTTCTCTCGCTCAAAATCCTTAATTCATCTCTCAAAATTAAATATTAGTGGCAAAGAACATGTCAGGCCATCAGAAAGACAAGTTTTTGCTTCATCATGTGTGGACAAAACAGTCAAATTGCTTAGTCATGTTGTCAATGCAACAGTGCACACATGAGGAGTCTTCTGATGAAAACTATTGTTATAAACCTTATATAAACTATAAGGTTTTGGTGATAGGTGTTGTAAGTTGTAAATGACACCTTAGTGGATGTGAATAGATTGTTTGAATATACTGGAGAACATTTAAAATTATGCCGATACTGTTTGTACTGCAATTTGTTGACAAACCATGTCATTGCACTACAGAAAGGAAAAGACAGTTACCTCACTCACGTCAGATGTAGCGCTACAGCGCATCATCTGACGTGAGTGAGGTAAAAAAGACAGCACTACAGCCAGGGGCGATTCTAGGTTCTGAACTTTAGGGGGGCTCAGCCCCCAGAGTTGATAGAGGCTCCTGGTTTGAACATCATGCTTTCCAATGCTTAGATTTACGCATTTTTAATCATAACAACCAGCTACGAAATCGATCCAACCACAAGCACTGACATGCAGCCAACGTAATGTTGTCACTTCATAAGACCTAAATAATGTTTGACTTGTATGCAGAGGCGCCATCACATGTTTTAAAGTAGTGTTGGCAAATTTTCATGGTGATTAGCCTAAAATGTGTTAGACGTAGGCCTACAGTAGGCTCATTACAAATGCTGGTCATACTGGTGGAGGAGGAATTGGGTTTTTCAAGGACATCATATTGCTAATGTCACAGAATAGGACTACCCAGCAGTTGTGAATCAAAGATGGTATATTTATTTATTAAAGTAGGGTAGACTTACTGGGGAGAAAATTTTGGATTAGTTAAAAGTTTTTTCCTGCATTTTGGTACATTTTAACAGGTTATTATAGCCGGGGCAATACTGGCAATACTGAGAATGACAGCCCTGCTTGAATGATATGTTCAGCTCCATGGTAATAGTAAGTAAGGATAATACAAGGCCCACTGTATGAGAAAAGATTGTTTATTTTGGAGTGTTAATGCTCTGGTGAAATGTGAATGATAAGGGAAAACTTCACTCTAGGAGCATTAGATTCATTGCTACTGTAATTGTCATTGGCTCTCTGTAAATCAAACATAGGCTTCATTCTTGAAATGGAATTATAGAAAAATCCATCTAGATTCTTTCCAGCGTATCAGTTCACTATCCATCCTTAGATTCTTGAGCAAGGTAGGCTCTTTGCCTTTCAGGCTAATTATCATACTTTTAAGCATACTTTTAAGTGCCACCTATAGGCCTATGACTTCCAATAGCTTTAGAATCAAAAGAAAAAATAATAATGAAGTTGAGAGCATGTATTTTAGTATTTTATTCCTAGTTTATTGCACAAAGAAGAATGAAGGTGCAATAAGGCTGCATCATATTCCTTTCTATCAGGGGTAGTCCTAACCTCTATGATGTCCTGGGTCAACAGGCACTTTATCTGTCACCCCTCCTATTGCACAGGCATGGCCCTTGGTAATAGAATATTTGGGTAATAGAAAATGTATCTGTTGTTTTTTTGTTTGTTTTGTTTTGTTTTATTTCTTGAGCTCTTGGTTACTAGATGGAACCCAGCAGCCGATTAAGCCACCACACAAGTGGTACCAGTGAATTCGTCTGGTTGTCTAGTTTAATTTGATACCAAATACTCCATTGTAGGATCAGATATACCCATACCAAAGCTTCCAAAAGACAATGAAGCAAACCTGTGTCACCCGCGATAAATTTTTTTGGCGCTTGCGTGCGCAAAAAAAAAAAAAAAAAAACAGGTCCGTGATTTTTAGGGGGGCTTGAGCCCCCCTAAAAATGGCCTAAAATCGCCACTGACTACAGCTCTAAAATACCTAAATGTTAACATAGG
Source organism: Sardinella longiceps (assembly GCA_027497455.2). Classification (NCBI taxonomy): domain Eukaryota; kingdom Metazoa; phylum Chordata; class Actinopteri; order Clupeiformes; family Clupeidae; genus Sardinella; species Sardinella longiceps. The sequence continues at coordinate 12,470,553 of JAODXP020000010.1, forward strand.
AAAATCTCCTTTGGGAAAACTATACATGCAGTGGTGTGCAAATTGTACTTCAGTCTTCCTACACCTTGGCTTGCTTACATGTATTACCTTGCTTATATACTTCTGTCTTTGACATATTATGACATGTTCAACCATTTTGCATCTAAAGACTTATACAATGAACCAATTTTTTTTTTTTGCATGGATGTACAAATGCATTTGCAATTTGCTGAAACAAATGAGAAACTGATTTTTGATGTGCATACAATAAGTGACACGATGATGTGAGGATTGAACAAGTAGTTTTAAATTCTGATCTGAGAAACGTACCAAAGCGACTGAGAACAACTGTAAACATTAGTTAAATCAATTGAGAGCAGCAATTATAAGTAATACAGAGCTGTGTAATAAACCAACTCAGATCAATGCACAGAACACCGATAAGTTTAGAACACATCAATATCAGTATTATGAATGTAAATAAAAAATAAATGCAATGATTACAAAATATCAAAGAATAAATTACTCTCATTCCTTGGCAAACAATGACCCTATACAACACAACAGCTCTTAAAGTGAAAGATTACTGTAATCAGCAATCAATAGTAAAATAGCATCATAAGAGTTGATGTTCTAGTCATTGGCCAGTTTCTGATTCATCCAGAAATGTCTTCAATTATTCTGGAAGCAATAGTTACTTTAGTTACTTTAAAAGACGTTGTACAAAGCACAGTGAGAATATTCTGAATATACAGTCAGTCCAGTTGCATGCTCACTCCCAACCTGATTGCTCTGGGAAATGAAGCTGTCCATTTGTGATCGACTTTTGGTTTCAGGGACAGTTCTAGATGAACTAGGCCAGGGTGGCCAACCAGTCGGAGACCAAGAGCCACATATCTGACTATGTTACAGCAAAGAGCCACATCGGCACACAGGCACATGAACCTGTTACTACTACTGTACTACTACATTACATCATCCTACTACATGGACACACAGCACACACACAGCACACACACACTCTTACACACACACACACACACACACACACACACACACACACACACACCCCTCCACCAGACAGATGAATTGTTAATGACAGTAGGAGGTCTGCTGCCATGTGTTGTAGTTTGTCATTTTCAGTAGACAAGATTTCAACAGCGTCACTTATGCATTTTTTAACGAAGTCCCATTCGTTGTATGGCTTTTTATCCCTTGCGATGTTCCAGGCCAGTTTATACGATGCAAGTGTTACTGTCTCTGACTGCTTCATACATTTTTTGAAAACCACAAACACAAACTTGGACATGAATGTAAGAGCCGCATGACTCCAGGCAAAGAATGCAGCTCGCGAGCCACGGGTTGGCCACCCTTGATCTCCTAGGGCATCAAAAATCAGGGGGCCATCACAATACATTTATGACTTTTCCTCAGTTCAGTTTTTCACTTCTATTTCTAGAAAAGAGGAGGCAAAAATCAAAACTGGCCCTAGGGCAGTGAAAAAACTTGAACCGGCCCTGATTGGTTTATTCACACTCATTTTATTCAACTCTCACTCTGAATTTGTGCCTCCCTCATAAAACAAAATGCAGGTAAACAGACACAGATTATATTCTATGACTGAATCGTGTCCTTCAGTACACCTCTGCACAACTTGCTTATCACACATCCTTCCATAAAGTTATGGGAAGAAGTTTGTTAACTGATAAAGAAAATATGTCAGCATAATTTCATTGTATAAGTCATATGCATGATGGTCTGTCCAATTGTCAAAATTAGTCAAGAGTAGAATACCTTGAATACTACGAATCTCCTGAAATACTGTACCCTACATATAAATTGGTAACACTTTGCGGTAAGGGTACATGAATTATCATGAATTCATGCATGATTTCATTCATGATTCATGCATTACTTCATCTCTGAATATCTAATGACTTATCAGGTATTATAATTCATTGTTTATCATTAATGACCTCCTGCTGAAATAGCAGATGATCTTAAGCATTAATTACTCTGGGTACATCATCATGAGTCATGACTAATTACACATGATCATGATGTTTTTGTTCAAAAGAATTTGATATAATAAAAGTACTTATTTAGCCTACTTTGGCCTAGTTCCTCATATCTATCCCATACATCAACTAAATTTTACCAATTTAACCATGTCAACACTTTAGTTGAGGGGGCACAAACATGATGAATTCATCATAATCATGCTAATAATCATGACTCATGCTAATTAATCATGACTCATGATGATGTACCCAGAGTAACTAATACTTAAGATCATGTGCTATTTCAGCAGGAGGTCATTAATGACAAACAATGAATTCATGTTAATTCCTGATAACTCATTAGACTTTCAGAGATGAAGTAATGCATGAATCATGAATTTATCAAGAATGAAATAATGCATGAATTCATGATGATTCATGTACCCTTACCGCGAAGTGTTACCTATAATTTTCCTTATTTATTTTGTTCATATGTTTATTTTGCAAGATCGTGCATTCAAAAAATAAATGTTTCTTTTATTTTGGTGTATCAAAATTGCTTGTGACTAGTGTTTTTCACAATTGCTATAACACATTTCTCTAAACTTTTCATTCATTTTCTTCAAACAGTGTCGATGAAGGACAGGCTAAGAGACATGTTGGAAATGAGGTATATTTCAATCGTCCTCTGCCATATGTGCTCACACAGTGCCAAAGGAATTATCCATTTTGGGGGCACTGACTATTGGAATGAGAAAGAAACTTCATTTTGGCACATGGGTGAACTGTTTTGGAAGAGATATGTGCTTTTGCAGGTCAGCTATGGTGTGTTGCAGAATCGTAAGAGTGTTATACCAAATGACCTTAGAGTTTTGAGAATGTAATTCCTGTTTCAAGAAATGAGCCAAACCAATAGAGAAAAACTGTAACACAACAAAAACTATTTATTTTTTTCCATGTAGGTCTTGTAAGTGCTTGATCCAATAATACAGGTTCCATATCCAACGTCGGAGGTGCCAGGATATTTTATAGTGTGTTTCGGCTCCCTGTGTGTGTGTGTGTGTGTGTGTGTTTGTGTGTCTGATGAAGCTTCCTCCTTTAGGCCAGTCCCACCATAGAGGCGCTCATATCCCAGAGTTTCTTGGCTGCTACTTCATCACATGCCTGGAGTCTCGGCTGCTCTGGAGCACAATCACTGTAAACATACACATTAAAGTTTACACTGTAAGTTTAGATAAACAAATAGATAGATAGATAGATAGATAGATAGATAGATAGATAGATAGATAGAAAGATAGATAGATAGATAATATGGAGAGATAGTTTTGCCAGTCAGTCAGAAGTTGTTTTAAGTGGAAGGTTTACAGTACAAGGTCAATTTAAGCAAACAGTGCTTAAACAGCAAATACATTCGCACACTGATCATGCTTCTGATTTATTAAACAAATTTCACCAAATACATTTGGTAATTACTAAATAGGGGGCATTATCAGTGTGTGGTTATTTTCTTTCTCTGAAGAAGATTTTATTGTTTCACAATTTGCATATCGCAGTTTGCTCCTGATAATCAATTTGGACCCTTCCACGCTGTTATGGATGTTCTCCGTCTTGCCACCAGGTGGGTGTAGTGGTCCACCAGCATCGCCCATTTATTTACAGCCCTGTCCTGGCGCACTAAAGTACTGTACTCTATACTTCAAAATTACTGTGCTGTATATCTAATTAGCTTATATGCTTATGTGAGTGGCACATTGCTGTTCAGAGTATTTGTGTATTGTTTGTTGAGTTCTTGTTCACAAAAAGTGTGTGTGTGTGTGTGTGTGTGTGTGTGTGTCTAACCTGTAGTAGAGGCCATTGATATTCTTCAGACTCTCGTCCACGGCGCAGTAGATGGTAGTCTGGGCTCCCTCCTCACATGACTTGATGAGGGGCCAGAGCAGCATCACAGGTGCGAAAGCCATTAGGCGCCAGAACGATAAGGACTCGGTCAGGTGACGGCCCAGCTCGGTGCGGATCACACCTGGGTGGAGGCTGTACGCTGTCACACCTGTGCCTGTACAGAACAGAGAAAAGTCATCCTTGCATCCTCACTTTAGATTTGGCTGAACCAAGCTGTCCCAGACAGCACTTGAAAGCTTTATGTGAAAAGCCCAGGCTTCCAACTGAGTGGTTAGAAGCGTTCTTAAGGGCAGGGGTGTAAAGATTTACCAGGTACTGCCCTGGTGGCTAGTTGGCATATGTTACACCAGGGGCGACTCTAGGTTCTGATCTTTAGGGGGGCTCAGCCCCCAGAGCTGATAGTGGCTCCTGGTTTGAACGTCATGCTTTACAATGCCTATATTTTTCTATATAACGTATTTTTAATCAAAACAACAAGCTATGATATTGATCCAACCACAAGCACTGACATGCGGTCCCCCTTAATGTTGTCAATTGATAAGACCTAAATAATGTTTGTAAAAACTTGTATGATGGTAATGGTCAGCTTCATGGTAATAGTAAAGTAAGTAAGGATAATACAAGGTGTACTGCATGAGAAAAGATTGTCTGTTTTTGGAGTGTTAATGCTCTGGTGAAATGTGAGTGATAAGGGAAAACTTCACCCTAGGAGCACTAAGCTCTTCTTTTACTAGTAGTCCTGCGAAAAATGCTATTTTGCCTTATCATACTTCAGTCATTACCTATGCTACCTATATGGCTTCCGATGGCTTTAGAATCAAAAGAAAAAAAAACAAGGTTGGAGGAATGAATTTTAATATTTTACCCGTAGTTTATTGCACAAAGAAGAATGGATGCGCAGTAGATAGATAGATAGATAGATAGATAGATAGATAGATAGATAGATCAGTGGCAGTGATTGTGCCCCACTCACCTGACAGTCTCCTTGCCAGCTCTCTGGTGAAAAGAATGTTGGCCAGCTTGCTCTGACGATAGCTTATCACGGGATCATAGTTTTTTTCAAGGTTAATATCATCAAAGTGGATTTTACCTGGACAGAGGGATGAGCAATCTTATAACTACAGAAGCAATCCTCTTGTGAAAGGATGTAACAGTTTAAGATGGAATAAGCCAATCAACTACAAGGAGATGAATAGAAATATAAAGCATTTATTACTTTAACACAACAGTGGATTAGCTCACATACAGTATGTGATAGTTAGGGTAATGTTAATGTGTTTACCATTCCTATGGGCCAGGCTGGAAACGTTGACCACTCGACTGGGGGTGGATTTCTTCAGCAGGTCTAGCAGACTGTTGGTCAGGAGAAAGTGGCCCAAGTGGTTCGTCCCAAACTGCATCTCAAATCCGTCCTCAGTTTTCCATTTGGGACATATCATGACACCTGGAAACAAACAGGTGACAATGAGTGCATTCACAACTTTCATAACGCATGAAGCTGCAAGGGTAGGTCTGGAATCACAACTCTTGACAGAAATGTTGAAGATCAAGATTCATGTTTCCATTTACAGTAACACATATGTCACTTCAAAAGGTTGACAGAAAAATATATCATATCTCTTCTCCTTCTTTCAGGGGTTTTTACATACAGTAGGCTGATCTAATTGAAGTCTAGCTTTACATCTGGAATTTTTTTACATACTGTATCTACTGTACGTACTGATTACAAAACAGAAATGCCACAGAACCTGTTGGGTATTTGTGCTTTTATTATAGAAGCTGTAGTATCACACCTGCATTGTTGATGAGGATGTCCAGACGCTCCTCACTGGCCTTCACATCAGCGGCTAGAGCGCGCACAGACTGCAAGGAGGCCAGGTTCAACTGCTTCACCACCACGTTCCCATTCCCACTCCGCTTACGGATCTCATCCGCAGCTCGGTTCGCTCGACCCATGTCTCTGCACGCCAGTATCACCCTCGCACCTGGTTTGAGATAGATGCACACTTGGAGTTATAATTTTTTAGCTTTAATAATTTTATGTTTATTTGAAACATAAGGGTGAATGCAAACCTCTTCTGGCCAAGTCCACAGCCGTCTCCTTTCCTATGCCTGTATTGGCTCCTGTAATCAGCACTGTTTTACCATCCAGTCTGGCTTTACTGCGGCATACACCACCAGCCAGCCATCTGCGTAGTGCATAAAGCCCAGCACCTACTTGAGAAGAACAAAATTGTTAAGACAAAATGCAGCAGCAGAACAGTTATTTCTCTTCATGTATGACAGCTTTAAAACCAGTTGCACTGGAATGACTACATTCACTGTGTATGGTTTGCACTTGCTATCTGATCTGGGGATAATGTTAGGTTTAATGTGTTTAGGATGAGTTTGTGTGCTGCAGAAAAGGCCAAAAGCAGCACACAGCAGAGTTTATGGGCATTTTGATGTAGTTTCTCTCTCTCTCTCTCTCTCTCTCTCTCTCTCTCTCTCTCTCTCTCTCTCTCTGTCTCTCTCTCTCTCTCAGATGAGCACACTGGGAACTGCTTTCCTTATGCAGGCATGATTGCTGCAGCACCTACTTGTAAAGAGCATGCGAGAGTTACTATTGGTCAAATCTATTAGATCAGACAGATGATGGTGGGTTGCAGAGATTTCAGGTAGATAACGTTGAGGCATTGTGGGATAATAACTAAGGGCAGTATTCTTGCCAGGGTCGCATTAATAGATGGGGCCTGGGGACTGCATCCCCTTCACAGGCTTCTGCATAACAGTTTCCCATAGGGAAACTAACGGCATTATAAATTTGACCCATTCCTTGACTTAGACATGAGCATTCAAACAACAGTGCCCTGCACTGAGGATGGTCTAACTGAGACTGAAAAAGTTTTGCACATACATTGTGTAGCACTTTATACTTTTATGCAATATTTGCAGCGGCTATGCAATCTTTTGATTGAGGGACTGACTACATTTGGAGCTAAGTCTGACACTTTTGTCTGGCACCTGCAACAAGTGACTTTGGATGTGCACACCCAACCCAAAACGACTACTTTTGGAACTAACTCATCTACCATGACTGGACTTACTGGCACTTGCCCTGCCTTACACTTCAAACATCATCAACATAACATGCAGGGAGGGCATGCTACCCAAGGGGTTGAAGCTGCCTGGTTAACACTAAACTTGACTGAAAAATCAAATGTTCGATAAACTGAGCTTAAACCCAAACAGTACAGTCATCTTAAAGGGACACCAGGCAGGACTATGTTTTTCTGTCTCCGGAGCTCCACCTACAGTCGCCGTAATATTTGAAAAAATACAACTGCCTTACACGTTCTCAGCAATCGATGTAAATTTATTTGCAAATCAAAGAGTACAAACCAGAGATGATATTTTTTGTGTGTTACGTTGTCTGACAAGCCGGTAAAAAATGCGATTTCAGTTATATCTACTTTCAGTTTCTATTTCGTGGACCCGACACTCTGCCAAACTGCAAGCGGGATTACCGCGAAACAAATGCTTGAGTCTGACGAGAGAGCCATCGGTCACCCCGTAATGAACCATTTAATCATCGAAGTGACTTTGAGGCTGGTAAATTAACAGTAAAACGTTGCCTGGTGTCCCTTTAATAGCGATATAAGAAAGTCAGCAATAACAAAGTGCTAAAGTTTAATTTCATGGCCACTGGCCATGCTCAATGGAGTACTTTCTGCTATCGATTCTTAAAGTGGTAGCAATAGACACCTGAAGAATTTGTAAAACAGTAATGATAATTTACCAGCTATGATGACAACTGTCAGTCCAGTCGCATGCTCACTCACAAACTGATTCATTTGGGAAATGTAGTCGTCCATTGTCCAAGCCAATGAGAGGGAAACTGGATAAACTGCTGTAGGCTTCCTCTCTCTCCCCAAATCTGTGCCTGTCTACAGTAACAGCGCAGGTAAACAGACATAAAGTGTTTGAACACGCCTTTGCAAAACAGTCACTTCACTGGGCCATGCTTATGCAAAGAGCTTCTGCCCAGCCCTGCCCTGCCCCACCCCCTGATCTGTCACCTACATTCCAAATCCTTGCTTGAACCACAGATCCAGTACTGTGAGGAAAGTGCAAGACATAATGATTAAACCATAAACATATACCCGGTATTTATAATTTCACACCACAATTCACATATATTCTGCGGTATTGTCCCCAGTAGTCAACTTGTTTTTTTATGAGTCAGTTTGGATTTTACAAGGCAAAAGCAATGGATGATTTTTTGCAGAGTCATGCCTTCATCTAGTGGATTGTATGTCAATAATACAATGCTTTCTGCTGGTCACACCATTGTGCTTCCATGACACAGTAAGATCAAATAGGTTAAGTGACCACTTGGCCTTGGTGGTGCAGCCGCACTGATAAGGCATTTATGCAGATACTGCTTAACAAAGAGCTGTTGCCTGACTTTCCCTGCCCCTTGAACTGTAGCCTACACTTCCATATCTTCCATATCTAATATTGGCTTGGATTACAAACAAAATACAAAAGAGATAAAAAATGATGGTTGTCCAGAAACTGAAAATTCCTTAAGCTTATTATAATATTTTAATCACCATGTGTCATTTCAGGCTGATGCCCTTCTTCAGAAATGAAGAAGGGCACAAAACCAGCTCTAGTTCAGTTCTCTAGTTCAGTACTTGTATTGCAACACTAGTAACACAGTAAGACAACATAATTGACTTTTCATGACCATTAAGTCCAATTAAGATCAAGATGACTGTATCCTGTTAAAAAAGTATTTGACTGCATCTTGTCTTCCTTTTCATTGTGCATAAAATGTGACATCTGGATCACAAGCAGACCATTTAAACATCTGGTCTTCCTGATGATGGAGCTTCCAGTTTGGGCTTATTTGTGTGTATTATCTGAGGCCTGAAAATGTAATGTTTGTATAAGAGCATGTTGCTCAAAAGCTGTTTCATTAAACATATAGCACCTTTGGCACTAATGTACTAGCCTGGCCCACCCTCCCAGTGACGCAACACCTTTGCCGTTGCTTGTCACTGGTCTCGTCAGCTACAATCTACAGTACACAGCGTTTCTGAGCTCCCGAAAGATCAGGAACTCCACCCACTTCGTCGGGAAGCAATCAACTTTGAGCAGCTCCAACGGCTCTGGGTAGAGGTGTGTTCAAGGCAGTGACGTTACTCAGTCCTGTTACTCAAGCAGTTCCCTTCGCATCACATACGTCAGAGGAAAGAGTGGTGGGATTGGTTTAAGCTTTAAGGTTTAAGTTTTCTGACATCGACCAGAAGCAAACCGAGGCATTTGAGGGAGGTGGGTCAACCATACGCTTTGGGAAACGTTTGTTGTACAGTCTCGTGGTCAGACCAAAGTCTCGCAGAGCTTTGAAAGTCGATGGCAATCAGGCTACTAATGTACCCTCACACAATCATAGGTACAGTACTTTAGATCTGAGCACTAAAACAAGTTTGATTGTCTCCTTTGTAGGTTTTCCACATCTCCTATAGTCTATCTTAAATAAACTGGTACACCTGTGAATCACGCCTAAGATTTCTACTTGGCACCATCAGTGTTGGGCATGTTACTCAAAAAAAGCAACTTGTTACTTTACCTTGGTTAGGATACTGCTTTGAATTGTAATTGGGATTATGTTACTCGTTACTCTTATTAAGAGGTAACTTTACTACTTTCTTTAGGCCTATTTTATTCCTCCACCTCATTCAGATTCCCTACACAGAAACACAGACTCATTCTGGATTCTAGGCTACTGGGCGTTGGACACGCTACCTACCTACCCTCTGGTGCAGATAGGCCTTGGTTAATTATTTATACAGTATGTAATGATTTGGTGATGAGAGACACAGAGGTTATCTTTTCAGAGGTATACATGTGCATAAATACAACAGGACGCTCAATCTAACTATTTGTTAACCTATTTGTAAGGTGCTACGATCCTGTAAACATTTTGTAAACTATCACAAAAAGTCCTAATCATGTTTCTAAAAAAGCTGAGTCATTATGAGACTGTGAGGTGAACCAACCAGTCTGTAATGAGCACAGTCAGTTTTGCCTGTCAGTCTGGCTTTACTGCCATACACAGCACCAGTGATCCATTTAAGCAGTGCAAAAATGCCAGCGCCTATTTAACATGAATATCATCATCATATTTAAGCAATGAGAGCCGTCCTTGTAAACTAATCTCCAATCAATCTAATCTTGTAAACTAATCAACAAAGATCATACACAGAACATCATTCATTTTTAGAGAGGATCATTAAAGGATTATAAAAGTAGTGCAAAATATTCTAAATATCAAAGAATTTCTCATATCTTGGGGGAACAATGACTGCGCACAATTGCTCAAGAGTTCATGGTAAATAAAAATACACCTGCAAACAACTTAAAGAAACAAAAAGAGTTGATAAACTGTGATAGACTATTGGTTTATTCACGCTCATTTCATCCAACTCACTTCATAAAACAAAATACAGGTAAGCAGACACAGATTATATGACTGAATCGTGTACATCAATACACCCCTGTACAACTTGCCTATCACACATCCTTCCATAAGGCTATAGGCAAAACTAATTTGTTAACTGAATTTTGCTCCAATGCCGTAGGTGAACAGATTGTTCTGATTGCCTACATGAACTGATTCACTCACATTCTTTTTTTTCATAATAAGGATGAGCAATTACAAAGTAAGCCCAGCCTTCCTTCCAAGATAATTGAGGGAACAAGAGTCCTGACATTACGAGAGTCATCAAGAGTAGTGGAATAGTGAGTGGCATTTAAAAGCAATGATGCTCTCTGCTGGACATTTGACATTCATTTTATTAAACAGAAACAATAATTCTTTTTTGGGGTTTTGAGGCACAGCACAAATATACTAACCCCGTAACTTAATAATCAGAGAATGAATTAATGAAACTAGATAATATATAAAAATACATATAGCATATAAAATGGTGTGTAGTTGTGGGGTTGACAATTGTTACAGTTCAAGCTCCTTCAACATCGTAAAACTATCCAACTTAGATAGCAGCAGAATATAACACCAGAAACAGCAGTTTCGATATATCAAAAATTCTTAGGCTTGTTCAGACATAATTTAACACTGAGCTGACCTGGCTTTCTTGCAATACCACACTGGGTAGTCATACAATAGAGGGAAGGGAAAGGAAGGAAGAAGGAAGGAAGGAAGGAAGAGTGCCAAGGGGTTCCATTCAAGACATGAATCCTTCAAAAGTTCATAAAGTTCCATTAAAGTGCAAGAACAAAGCCTAATGCATATAATATATATAAGAGATACATTCGTCGAAGCTTGCAAAAAGATATAGTTGACTGACTGTATCTGACTGTACTATTCACATTGGGGACTTCTGTTGGGAGGAGGAATGGAGAATACCAATACTTCTGGGTGGGCTAGCTGTAGTTATGAATTCAGTGAAGAGTAGATTTCTGATATTCTGTCAGGTTCCCTAAAGTCAAAATCAAGAACCATGAATGCAATAATTCATGTTTGGCGGTATGGCTCTGGTCCAGGGAACTCCCTGCCCATACATAAAAAGACAGAGGCTGAGAGAGCTAAGCAAGAACCATTCAATTAGGTTAATCAGGATCACCTGGTGTAAAGGCGTCAGCTTGACTCCATGTCCTGCCAGAACTAATGCTGCACTGAATTTGTTGAAGACAGTGCAATATAACCAGTTTCAGTGCTAATATAGAACTTGATTTCATACAACAGTGACTGGGGGAGATCCTACTGTAGATACACGGCTCAAATGCCCTTTCATGACATGGAGACCCACTTTGGATGATTACAAGATAATAATAATAAAAGGAGTACTAAATATTTGTGTATCAAATAAAGACGTGAGTGAGTGAGTGAATGAGTGAGTGACTTCTCTTAGGCCAGCCCCACCATGGAAGCACTGATGTCCCAGAGTTTCTTAGCGGCAGCATCATCACAGCCCTGGGGTGCTGCTTGCTTGGAGGCACAGTCACTGCAAACGCACACACACACACACACACACACACACACACACACACACAAACATTAAATTATCATCATGTGCAACATATATGATACATAATACTGAAAACAATACTATTATCATGTAATAATAATAATAATACTTATTATTAATATAACGATAATAACAAAAATACAAGCAATTTTCTACGCCTTGTGTGTGACTTGGTAGATAACTTTGGCATCTCAGCTCACCTGTAGTAGACGCCACTGGTGTTCTGCAGACTCAAAGTGTGTGTGAAGTGTGTGTGTGTGTGTGTGTGTGTGTGTTTGTCTCAGCTAACCTGTAGTAGAGCCCACTGGTGTTCTTCAGACTCTCATCCACGGCGCAGTAAATGGTGGTCTGGGCTCCCTCCCAGGGGGACTTGATTAGCAGTAAGAAAGGCGTGAAAATCAGCCGCTTCCACAGAGCCATGGTGGGCCACATGTGGCGTCCAAGCTCAGTGTGGATCACACCTGGGTGCAGGCTGTACACCGTCACACCTGTGCCTGTACGGGAGAGAGGAGAGGAGCAACTGAGTGACTGTGTGTGTGTGTGTGTGTGTGTGTGCGTGTATGTGCTTTTCTATGTACATGAATGAGTGTAGAGGCCCAGTGTGTCCAGACAACTTGAATTTGACAGAGCAGAGTAAGTAATCATATCCTCGCACTTCACACTTCACAAACACACACACACACACACATAACATAGTCATTGACCACAAGAAACAGTTTGTAGGTTTGAGTGCACTACGGTGAATTATCGTACCCTCCAGCCTCTTAGCGAGTTCTCTGCTGAACAGCACGTTAGCCAGCTTGCTCTGTCTGTAGCTCCTCATGGGATTATAATCTTTATCCAAGTTTATGTCATCAAAGTGAATTTCACCTGAAAAGAAATAAACATACCATGTATAATATGATTCTCAACCCAGGACAAACTACTGTACGTACACTTTGTCATGAAGGTATGGTCTTGAGAAATTATTTTAAATATACTACACATTCAATTAATACAGGGGAAACTTTAAGAGTCCCAGTGACAAAGCATAGAGGGACATACACAAGAGAAAATGCAGTGCAAATGCAGTTCATTGGTGCATCATAACCCCATTAAAGCACCTTTCTCATGGGCCAGACTGGACACATTGACCACTCGACTGGGGGTGGATTTCTTCAGCAGGTCCAGCAGACTGTTGGTCAGGAGGAAATGACCCAGGTGATTCACTCCAAACTGCATCTCAAAGCCGTCCTCTGTCTGCCATTTTGGACACATCATGATCCCTGGAAACAAAGAGTAACAGTAATAGGCTATTGTTTATGACCCTTCTATGGCAGATGTTCGAGGACAAAGAATTGTTCACTAATTCTCTACTGGACTAATCATTTAATTGGTGTACAGTAGCCTATAAGCCTGAGATGCCTCTATTCAAAGGATGTCATTTTAAGTATCATTAATGGGGGCAAAGATCACACCTGCATTGTTGATGAGAATGTCCAGACGCTCCTCACTGGTCTTCACATCAGCGGCTAGAGCGCGCACAGACTCCAAGGAGGCCAGGTCCAACTTCTTCACCACCACGTTCCCATTCCCACTCCGCTTACGGATCTCATCCGCAGCTCGGTTCGCTCGACCCATGTCTCTGCACGCCAGAATCACCCTCGCACCTGGTTTGAGGTAGATGCGCATTCAGTCGCAGTGAGAAGAAATATAAGTTAGGTTGGCCATTGTTGCAGGACAACTTAAGTAGCCTACATTTTTAAAAGCAAAATGACCTGTAAACCTACCTCTCTTAGCTAAGTCCACAGCTGTCTCCTTCCCTATCCCTGTATTGGCTCCTGTGATAAGAACCGTTTTGCCATCCAGTCGGGCTTTGCTGCGGCACACACCCCCTGCCATCCATCTGCGGATCACGATAAGGCCAGTTCCTACACATCACGAGAGTTAGATTTAGGACATTCTTTACTAAGTGAAATGTAACGTTAGAAAATAATCGCATATGTTGTCTATTGTTGTCTATACAGGGGATAATTTCAAAATATAACGCTAACGTCTATACTTAGTTATAGAGTTTACCAGCAATGAGGATAGCTGCTATCCCCGTAGGATGTTCTTTCGCAAACTCTTTCACTCGGTTAAAAACTTCCATTGCGTTTGACATTGCAACCCAAACAATAAATGACACTGTATTCTTGAAAACGTAGGCTTAAATTAACGTTAGCCTATTCTTCACAGTTCATAACAGTGTTCAAACCTCTTGATTCATTGATGCAAAGTTCTAAACAAATGCTTTAGTCAGCGCACTGACCCAAAATAAGCTATGATAAAACTGCTCAGCTGGCTAAGGTAAATAGACTACCACATATCCGGCTGGTTATGATGTAGCCTACGCTACACGCGTCAAAATAAAAGTCTCATAATCTGTAATCAGGTCAGGCAAGATTGACAGTCGCAGCAACATTAAATATTTTTGCCATCTATTTTCTATGTTCACAATCATATTATATAAGTCTTCACTAGACAGAGTAGCCTAGATATCCTGTTGTGGGGCAATTCTAGATGTCTTTATGACCTGGGGATTGTATCAATTAAGGATATAATTATTATAGGCTACCATAGTGGCCAAACTCCCCAACATACCTGACTCCCAGTATTGTGCAAATTTGTTTTTGAATTGGTTTTCAGAAACCAGCATTATCCAGCAATTTAAACTGACAAGGTTGCTACTGAAAACACGCAAAATCACGCTTTGGTATGGGTGTAAGTTTGTCATCCTCTAGTAACACATGGGAGGCCCTGTGTTTAATATAGGCCTAATATTAGCTTTAATATTGTGCATATCACTTTTACATAGCAAAATAAACACGAGCAGCCACAAATGAAAAAAAAAACCCACTACTCAATAAAATAAGAGACATGACACTGTACGTCAATCCTTATTTAATTTACCCATATTTTTACTTTTCATCCCCTGAAAGTAGTGTTTGCAGAGATTGTAGAACATTCTAGAATGCTGTCATAGTAAAAAGAAAGAAATATAGGCCTAATAACTTATTTTTTGTACAATTTAGCACCATATAATGTATATATAACTCACTTTTTATGAGGTAGGTCAAGTCAGTGTGTTCAGGGCTCAAATGTGTTTTTTGCCACGATGAGCACCTTCCAGGCAGCACAGCATATAACCCCTAACGCTAACCTCCTCAACCCTAAATTTGGGGGGATTGCTTGAAGGCATTGTTGCCTGGATGGCACCGTTGAGGGCAAAAAAGACCCAAAGACCCTGTTTAGGGCCAGAGGCAGTAAAGGCAAGGCAAAGACTGCACAACATCAATACCATCAAAGTGCTTGAAGGAGGCCCTGGATGCAGGGCCATTTGAAGGTACTTAGGGGGCCCCAAGCAAACAGGGCATGGGGGGCCCATCACCTCATTAATATAATTATTTGTGTTGAACTTACAATTGTCTAACTGCCATATTTTATTGAAAAACACCACCAACTAAACTACTAAATTGATTACACAGTCATTTTTGGGGGCCCCTTTGTATGTACAAGAGGAGTTCAAAATCCATTAAAAAAGTAAATTATCTCTGGTCTGTCTGGTAAACAGCAAATAAAAGTAATATGTATGGTATTGTGTTTACTGTGTGTGTGTGTGTGTGTGTGTGTGTGTGTGTGTGTGTGTGTGTGTGTGTGTGTGTTGATGACAAGTTTCTTCTCTTAGGCCAGTCCCACCATGGAGGCACTCATATCCCAGAGTTTCTTAGCTGCAACATCATCACACGCCTGGGGTGCTGCTTGCTTGGGAGCACAGTCGCTACAAACACACACACACACACACACACACACACACACACACACCTTCACTGGTAAAAATATGAAGCAATTTCACTAAAAAAATAGACTTGTGACGCCCTTAAAAACAATGAAATGTTCTGCATGTCCACATCTCCAATAACCTGCAGTAGACAACACTGGTGTTCTGCAGACTCAAAGTGTGTGTGTGTGTGTGTGTGTGTGTGTGTGTGTGAGCTAACCTGTAGTAGAGCCCACTGGTGTTTTACAGACAAAGTGTGTGTGTGTGGGTGTGTGTGTGTGTGTGTATCAGCTCACCTGTAGTAGAGGCCACTGGTGTTCTGCAAACTCTCGTCCACAGCGCAGTAGATTGTGGTCTGGGCTCCCTCCCAGGGGGTCTTAGAGAGCATCATGATGGCCTTAAAAATCATCAATTTCCAGAGCGGGAAATTCGACTCCATGTACCGAGATATCTCAGTGTTGACCAGACCTGGGTGCAGGCAATACGTAGTCACACCTGAACCTGTCTGGGACAGAGGGGGAGATAGTGAGGAAGGGCCTAGGTGTGACACTGTGGGCCCTATTTTGACAACGCACTGTCAAATATTGTTTGACGCATAGCTCATATTGTGTTGGGGGCGTGCCGGGGTCATTTTGCTATTTTCACAATGCAGAAAAAGACCTTCGTGCCGACACAAAGTTCAAAAAGGTTGGACTTACGTTGCCTAATTAATCATGGGTGTGTTATGGGTATAACACAGAATTCACCAATGACAGATCAATTTCTCATTGCCTTTAAGAGTGAAGAGTGCAAAGCGCTTTGTGAATTGTTATCACACCAGCGGATCCTCTCCTTGAACACTGAATAGCTCACATCGGGTCTAGTAATAGTCAGAGCCTTAATGGCTCTGGTAATATTAAATTGATGTCTACAGGCTGCACAAGACACGGATGAAGCTGATATAGTCCTGATTAGATATATTGGAATATTCTTTCCTTGTCAGGAGAGAAAACGAAAGTAAACTTGATTACATTCAACATCTCCCCCTCTTAAAAGATATAAAATATGCACATGCTTTTTCTGTTGCATGCTAATAATTGTGTTTAACCACATCTTCGTGGACATCATGATGATTTTCCGATTGTTATAATTAATGTTTTGGCCTTCGTTGTTATGCTGGAACGAGAACTGCATTTACTATTGCTTTGTGCACCCATAAAATAGCATTTCAGGAATGTGTGACTGACGAATGACCAGGTTTTTCCCGGTCAGTAGCGGACCTTTTCTGTGTCTGTATAATAGCATCTGTTGCGCTTTGCGCCTAATCACTCCTTTCACCGACAAACCTTAGAGAGCGCAAAGTCATCTCCTAATTAGACAACGTGAATTTCTTGACATATAAACGAACAATGCTCTCGCACAGAATAGCAAAGACAGCTTTCGCCAGTCGCGAAAGCACTATGCGCCATGTGCATGATAGGGTATTTGTATTACTCACACACAGACACACAAACACACACACGAGAGAGAGAGAGAGAGAGAGAGAGAGAGAGAGAGAGAGAGAGAGAGAGAGAGATTTACCCTCCAGTCTCTTAGCGAGTTCTCTGCTGAAGAGCACGTTTGCCAGCTTGCTCTGCTGGTAACTCTTAAAGGCATGAGAATCTCCATCCAAATTTAGGTCATCAAAGTTCATCACTCCTGAAAAAAGTTAGCAACGTCAATCTACACAGTGTTTAGGAAGCTAGAACTACACCCCTAGCATATATGAGGGCAAATACATCTGGCATCACTGAAAAAAAAATAACTCTGCTTATTTAAGAGCAAAATACACTCGATGTTAAAACATCAGCCCAAATCGAAACAGATCTTTTGTTGAGCTAATATTAGAAGGCAAACAGCACAAAACAGAAAACCACCCACTCTGAATTATTCACAAGCCACAGTCACACAGAACAGTGCTGGAGTCCCTATTCTGAGTGGCCTGTGACCTTCTGTGTGCCCTGTCTGTGAGTTAGAAAATAAGAATAATTGAGCAGTAATCCCTAGAGACCATGCGTCACTGATCTTAACTATTATAGAAAGTATTGTGAGTACAAGTACACAACAATTTGATCACAACGTCCCGGGCTCTAAACACTCAACAACTTAATACCCCATAGGCTTATTTTACACCTGAACCAAAGATCCGCTTCAACTCTCTCAACCTGAACATTCTGAGATTCTAAAGCATTCCATGATTGCAGAGACGGTTTGTAAACCCCAGTATCATTATCAGTATAATTCAGTATCTCTGATGATAGTAAACTGAACATTCTATCATTTGGCACTCTATCTACTTTCAAGAAACTCTTGAAGACCCAGCTCTTTCAAGAATATCTCTTGTCCTAGTTACTTCAACTACCTGGAATGCACTGATCCTTCAGCTACATGGAATGCACTGATCAAGAACACTTCTCAACTCTTCCACTTGCTTTCTATTAGCAAATGACACTCCCAGTAGGCATTTACTTGTATTGTGTTATAGCTTGATTGTTATCTCTCTTTGTAAGTTGCTTTGGAAAAAAAAGTCTGCTAAATGCATAAAAGTAAATATAAATTCAAATGCATTGAATTTATCCCTTTTTCTGACTTAAAATTTTCAATGTCCAGTTTAGTTCAGTTTATCATGGAATGGTTTTAGAATCCTGGAATGTTCAGGTGTGAAATAAGCCCATAGAAACCCCAGACCCCTCCAGCACCTTTCTCATGGGCCAGGCTGGACACATTGACCACTCGACTGGGGGTGGATTTCTTCAGCAGGTCCAGCAGATTATTGGTCAGGAGGAAGTGACCGAGGTGATTCACTCCAAACTGCATCTCAAAGCCGTCCTCTGTGCGTCCCTTTGGAGTCATTACAATACC
>JAODXP020000010.1:12494148-12496648 GCA_027497455.2 Sardinella longiceps
AGATAATTTTTACAGTTTACCAGCAATGACGACAGCTGCTATCCCCGTAGTATGCTCCTTCGCAAACTCTTTTACGCGGTTAAAAAGTTCCATTGCGTTTGACATTGCAACGCAAAGAAATCAAGTGACACAAAGTTAGTGACAGATTGTTCTGAAACACAGTTCTCGCAAAAGTAGCCTATGACATATATAAATTAAATACCATCTGCAGTTCCTTAAAACAAAGTAACTTGTCCGAGCACCAATTAAAGGAAAGGTTAAAGATAATAACAAAGCTTATAGTGGCCCAGCTTACTCCGACAGCAAACAGTAAGCAAGGTAACAAAGTAACATATCCGCTTAGTACGGGTTTCAAAATAAAAGTCTAACATTTGATGTGGCTTTGCATATGGCTGTAGATACAGTTTACATTCTGGAGCATGTGTAGACTATTTCCTTTTTGTGCAATTATCCTATCCGCTTAATGTATGCTATGGTAACATTAAAGGTACCTACTCCCCCAATAGGGGGGTTGATGATGCTATTATTACACTACTACACCTTGTGTACACACACCTAGAAAAGCCAAAAAAAAAAAAAAAACATGTAAAAATTATATTTTTTTACTTTTCGTCTGCATTTAACACCATCAATCCCAACACCCTGGTCCAGACGTTGCATGCAGACTTTGGGTTGGATGGAGGTCTGATTCTCTGGATTTCAGATTTTCTGTGTCACAGAGTCCAACAGGTGAAGGTGGGCCCCTCTTTTTCTACCAAAATTGTCACTAACATTGGTTCTCCACAAGGGTGTGTGTTATCTCCCCTATTGTTTATACTTTACACAAACAAATGCACCAGTTCTCACCCTGGAAGACACTTAATTAAATTTGCTGACGATACTGCACTAGTCAGTTTACTTTCAGGAGGTGAACAGGACCATGGCCCAGTTTTAGACGAGTTTCTTGATTGGTGTGAGAAGTCTAACCTCTCAACACAACAAATACAAAAGAGATGGCCATAGACTTCAGAAAGGACAAAGTAACTGCCTCTACTGTTATTGATGGGCATTGCATAATGCATACAGTCAGTTACTGAGTATAAGTATCTGGGGGTGGTCTTAGACAATAGGCTGAGGTGGGAGCAGTGTACAGACCTGGATCATAAAAAAGGGCAGCAAAGACTTCATTTAAAAAAAAAAAGCTAGTGTCGTTTGATGTCAATTGTAAAATTGCCAAGATGTTTTATAGTGCTTTTGTGGAGAGTGACCTTTGGCATCCTCTGTTGGTTTGGTAATACAACAGAGGCACAAAAAGGCAGGCTAAGAAAAATAGTAACCACTGCTGGCAAACTGTTGGGTACTAATCTAAATAGTCTAGAACACACTTACAGGGACAGGACACTTGGCAAAATAAATAAAATCCCAGCAGATCCAAAACATCCACTCTTTACCACCTTTGAACTGCTACCATCAGGCGGCAGGTTTCACTACCCTGCCCTTGCTAAGAACATGACTAAACAATCATTCATACCACAAACCATTAATCTCTTTAACAAACACATGAAAGGAAACCTTAGGCTTTTATTGCACTACACATCCTGCCCAGCTGGTCTGAGCAGGATGATACACTGTATGTTTTATTATCATTAGAATTTTCTCCCCCCTAATTTATTCATATTTTACTTTGATTGCATATCTACAGTAGGCATATGCACTGATGCCATGAGTAGAAGGGAATTGTTGATGATTGTTGTCCTTTCCTGTTCAATGTGTGTGTGTGTGGGGGGGGGGGGTATACGTAATGTCTTCAATGTGTTTAGTGTATGTGAGTGCCTGTCTATTGTTATTACTGTATATGTAACATGTCAGGATACACTAGGCTGATTACAACTTGTCCTTTGTGTTTCCCATGCCACATTCACTGGCAAAAAATGTCCCCAAGGGGATAATAAAGGACTCTATCTATCTTATTGGGGTAAAAGTCTTCACAGAATTCTTAGTTGTTAACGTATCTCCTCATAACTGAAAAGATACCCTTGAGGGGGATTTCTAAAAGATGCCTCCTACCAGGAATTACATGAACTTTAATGAATGGCAATGAGGTAACGATGATAACCTACCATAAGGGCCCAATTACCATTAAAACCCCACTTTCCTCCCCTAGAGTCACATTTAGTATTATTTTTCTGTGTTATTCTGTGTTCTGTGTTATTCTTCTATGTTATACTATATGTGAATTTGTTTCAAACCAAAGACAGGAACCAGCCATTACAATTTCTGCCTCATAACTCAATAAAAACAATTTAAAAAGGCTATAGCATGCAGGTAACAGCAGCGAAGGTGTCCATGCTTTTGGTAATAGAGCTTGGCTTTGGATGTAGCCTAACTGTTGCCATTCTCCATATCAAAAGTTCATACTGTATCACACTTTGATATCAGCATACAACATCAGCATATCGAATAACGGTGGCAATCCAGTTAAGTGTATTCTTAGTTTCTACATGACAAAATAAAATGGTCA
>JAODXP020000010.1:12499148-12541055 GCA_027497455.2 Sardinella longiceps
CATTGTTGGTTCCATTCCAAAGTATAACAACTGAAGTGCCCTTAAGCAAAGCACCTAGTCCCTCAGTACTCTAGTTTGTCTTCACTCTGTGCTGTGTGTTTGTCACTAATTATTCATTGGGTTAAACTCAAAAGGCCAAATTAGACATCAGGGGTTCTCAAAGTTTTGATGGGTGAGGGCCAATTTAGGGACCCAACATTGAACTGAGGGCCGCCAAAATTATGACAAAACCCATTTGTAATCATTTTAATAACCAAGTTGCATTTCTACAGTTTACATTTACTGCACTATTACAGATGCTGCTAAACACCAATTGGCCCCCGGGCCGTAGCCTACTTTGAGAACCGAATGGATTATATTGAAGATACAGTAGGCTATAGCCAGAGACCCCACTGATTTTAGAAGTGTTTGTTATGGGTTTGATAATGGGTTCATGGCTCCGAGTGAGGGAAGACATTAAAGGAAAGCTCCGGAGTGAATTAAAGCATAGCCCTGTTGAGCGAGCCTGCTGAATGCACTAGTTAGGGAGTGGAACAAAATAATTTGGAACAACATAGACTGAACATGAACGGAAAAGCGAACAAGCACTTTACACTGAATCAATGAAAACTGATTATTCAAAACCGAAAGTAAGATCTGAGGTACTGTTGACTAAATGTAAAGTGCTTTGCATTTTGCATTCGGTCTATGCTGTTCCAAATTATTTTGTTCCACTCGCTAACACCGTGTCCTAACTGAACGCGATGCAACTGCATTTGTGCGTCACAGAGAATTCCAACACTTTTATTTTCTATTGGAATGTCCTAACTGAATGCTATGCGATGCAACGCGACTAGTCGCATTGCTACGCGACTTTTTAGTCGCTCTGTCCGTTTCTATTTCAGTCGCGCAAGTCGCGTTGCTCGGCCAGATTGAATAGAGAATCTCATTGAATAGAACGTCATATTTAACGCATCCTATGCAGACAGTGCAAGTCAATTGGATTCTGGGTTTGCTTAAAGGAAAGCTCCGGAGTGAATTCAAGCATAGCCCTGTTGAACTAGCCAGCTTGATGCACTTGTTACACCGTGTCCTAACTGAAAGCGACTGTCGACATATGCTACACGACAAGTCGACAGTCGCTTTCAGTTAGGACACGGTGTAACAAGTGCATCAAGCTGGCTAGTTCAACAGGGCTATGCTTGAATTCACTCCGGAGCTTTCCTTTAAGCAACCCCAGAATCCTTCAGTACCTCTCGCATGTGCCAGACTGGACACATTGACCACTCGACTGGGGGTGGATTTCTTCAGCAGGTCCAGCAGACAGTTGGTCAGGAGGAAGTGACCCAGGTGGTTCACCCCAAACTGCATCTCAAAGCCGTCCTCTGTACGTCCTTTTGGGCTCATTACAATACCTATCATGCAAAAAGAAGCCTTATATGAAAATGTTGCTGCTCATAAGTGACATAGTTCACATATTGTCAGTATTTTAAAATTGTACTCAAAGTGAGTTAAGGTTGTCCACACGTAATACATTTTAGAAAAAAAAAAAAAAATTTTTAACAACTTAAATTTGGATAAACTACTGTCAAATCAAATCAAATATTGAATGGCAAGGATATCTGATCTATCTGCTATTCCTCATATAGACCCAAAGTAAGCATCACACCTGCATTGTTGATGAGGATGTCCAGACGCTCCTCATTGGCCTTCACATCAGCGGCTAGAGCGCGCACAGACTGCAAGGAGGCCAGGTCCAACTGCTTCACCACCACGTTCCCATTCCCACTTCGCTTACGGATCTCATCCGCAGCTCGGTTCGCTCGACCCATGTCTCTGCACGCCAGAATCACCCTCGCACCTGACAAGTATAGACCGCAACATTTTGTTTGAGTTATAGTTGATGTTCTGTTGTATGAATAGTCAAAGCAGGCTCATGATAACTGTACCACAATAATAATTTATTTAATGTTTAAATAGTAGACAAGGATGAAACTGAACCCACCTCTCCTGGCCAAGTCCACAGCTGTCTCCTTTCCTATGCCTGTATTGGCTCCTGTAATCAGCACTGTTTTACCATTCAGTCGGGCTTTACTGCGGCATACACCACCAGACAGCCATCTGCGTATTACAAAAAGGCCAGTGCCTGTTTTTACAAGAATTAGTTTAGATGAGTTCTGCAGAACACAGATCTATGTATGTCACTGTAGGCCAGTGGTTCTCAAACTTTTTCTGTCATTCCCCACTTTGGACGGCAGAGAATTTTCACGCCCCACCTGGCAGGCTCGATTTGCGCACTATATCTCTGTAAGGAATAGCCTACTTTGCGTGTACAGGATTTTTTTCAATATTGGAATTTTCATGTTACTAATTCAAAGCAAATTTCTCTAACCCCTCATCATAGCAACAAGCAAAACACTATTGGAAAGCTCAATTTACTGTCATATGCGCACATCTGACAAGTAGTTGTGAATTCGGGGGGCATGGTCTCGCGCCCCACCTGCCATGTGTCTGCGCCCCACTAGTGGGGCCCGCCCCACAGTTTGAGAAACACTGCTGTAGGCTATATCATACCATGCCTATCTATAAACATGTGTTTGAAGCGTCGTTCAAATGGCACATGAGATTGCGCCACTGGTGACGGTCAAGTAGGCTAGTAGTCTACTCTAAAAAGACTATTGATTGCACCCGATATAGAGCTATTTGTGTCTTCACCTGAAAATCTATCTTGACCAAAATACTCAACAACACAACACAATTAAGATAACAATAATGGCACCAATTGTGGCATGCTTGGGCTTGGGTAGCCTACCAACCGTCTTCCTGTTGCCATCATAACCTCGGTCCTCGGAGATGCATTAGTTATGGGGAGGACCAGATTTCGAGCTCGCCGTCAATGCACAAAAAATGGACAGAACGGAATTATCTAAAATTTAGCCCACTTACCTGTTATGCAGACAACTGCAATCGCCGTAGCATGTTCCTTTAAAAACTCTTTCAGCTGGTCCGAGTACACTTCCATGTTTGACATTGTAAAAAACAAAAATTGTTTCAAAAGTTATCAAGCTTATGATTAAGGAAGTGTTCTAATTAGTGAAGTCAACGAATTGAAGTCCCACCAGTCCCACGAACAGATGTCCACAATCGTTAAATAGCCTATCTAGCCCGGTTAGTATTGTCAAAATAAAAGTCAGAGTGACAAAACATTCAATAATGTTAACCTCAAGCCTTTACTTTTTTAAGCTTTCGTCGATTAGAATTATCAAGCCGGATGGCTCACACAAGACAAGCTGAATGGAGAGAGGCTGGTGTGAAAATGAATAACGTATAAGCTAGTCTACACAAACATTTCACCTGGGCGTAGAAGAGGTCTTATATTTTGACAGCTTATGTCATGGCATTTCATCTCACCCGACCAAACTCTGACACAGTTTTTCTCTAAGTCAAAGGTAACAAATTATAGGGGGGCAGTATAGGGTCATACTAGTGCAGACAGTGATAAATGTTGGCCATAGACCAGGTAGAGTCTTAGTTCACACAATAGGTTGTGCACTATGGCCTTTATTGGCGTGAAGCCAACAAAAGACTTTCTATTGATTTAGAGAAAAAACTGTCAGTGATAGATCAGGTAAACCGACCATTTCAACAAAGCCCAGTTCAAAGCCCAACAACTTTATTTTTGTGTTAAGTTCTATGTAGTGAAGTGTATTTTTCATTTCTATTTATTTTGATGTTACCCAGCACTTTGTTTTTGAAATTATAAATAAAGATGATTATTATATTATTATTATGAAGGAAAAATAAATAACCTCTATTATCAGTCCAACTTCTGTAGGTTTTTTGTGATGAATTTATCTCTTTATAAAATCCAAACATAAGTTTCTTGAATTTTCTTCAACCCGTTACCTTATACACATTTTTTTTTTACTATTGATTAAGCATTAACCAAGCCCCATTTGATTTCAAAGCTGTGGCCTTATCCAGCAGGCCACTCCATTCATTCACTCCCATTGGCACCATACAGAGACACCAGCAACACAGATGGTCTTTCTTCAGAATATAATATCTTTACTGTCCACTGACACAGAAATGTGCCGTTGGGTCACCAGAAAAACATAAATAAACAGACAACATGAGCATAAGCAAATGTTTAGACAAGCTCCTAGCAACCGATAGGAAGACCAGGAAATAAACAGTCATATACAACAGTAAATAGTGGTAGGACTGGTAGGAGTCTATTTTGGTGACACCTATTGGCCAGAAGAGGCAAATGCATGATAACCACAAACTGGTAATAGATGAACCAATCCAATTTATCTGTAGGCTACTGCATGCACTCTCTCCTCGGCCATAGTTTTTTTTTTTTTTTATTACTTTATTTATAGAAAGTAGCTTAGTGTACAATATCTCAATGTAGTTTACCAACAGCATCTTTGTGGACAATGGTTCGGCAGTTCACTAACATTACACATCAAGTACTATACAGTTCAATAAACATTTCAGTTTCCAGTAAACAATACCCATCCCCAGAGGTCCATTTCCCTTCACATGCACACTTATGTACTTCTATAAATCCTTTTTTTTTTTTTTTTTTGTACATTAAATCGACACTAGACAGTTGACGCATACAATAAACACAGACAAAACAAAAGAGAGTATGAGAACACAAAAACATAGAGAGAGAGAGAGAGAGAGAGAGAGAGAGAGAGAGAGAGAGAAGAAATAGTTTACCGGTCTGTGTGCAAGTGTGTGAGATGTATGTGCTGTAGTGTTGTGTCATGTATGTGGGTATGTATGAGAGTCTTCCAATATATATATAGTTTGCTGTTTGAAATGCATTTTATTACACTGAATATGTATACCGTTTGTCTTCTAATGTGATCCTTGTGATATAACCTTCATTTTCTTTTAAAGTAACTGTGCGTTTTATTAAGTAAGGTGTTTGGATACAATTTATTCCATTTTTCTATGTTATTTCTGGAGACAAATATATTTTTTTCCATATCCAATACCTTCTCTATCGTATTGTACCATAATCTTAATTCTGGTTGTTTTTGCTGTTTCCATAACCTAGTGATCTGTTTTATTGCTGTTAGTCTTAAAAGATTGAATAGTTTGTAGTGTTTTCTTTTAATTATGTGTGCTATGTTAATGCCTAAGAGATGAATTGCCGTTAGAGGTTCCTTTAGTCCAAAGATATGCGAAATGGCTCGTTTCACTTCTTCCCAGAATGGTGTAATTTTATGGCATGAGAAAAACACATGTGTATGTGTGCCTTGCTCCCCACAACCTCTCCAGCATTTCCCTTCAGATCCTAGCAAATGAACGCTCTGAATTGGTACCAAAAAGAACCTTTGATTTATCTTCCAGCCAAACTCCCTCCAGTACTTTGTTTGTGTTGTTTCAAAATTCTCTTTCCAGGATTCTCTCCATTCATTGTCTGAAATATTTATCGCCATTTCCTTCTCCCATTTCTCTTTTGCATTATACATGATCTTTTCCATTTTTTGTATTGTTTTATAGGCCCCTGCTAATCCACCTCGACTTTCCCTTATGTTTCTATAATTCAACAGAAATAGGCCATAGTTTTGAGAAACACTGCCCCCCTTACAATACAAGTACACCAAGTCTAAGAAAATCAGTTTTTGTAATCCAATTTGAATTATTCAAGTATTATCTCTTCAACTCCGTCCTTGGTAAACTTATCACAATCTCTGAGACTGTAAAGCAATTCCCTATGTAGACGCTGCTACAAATATGTATGTGACGACAACATTTTTTAAAGGCGAATAAGATAGCATAAATCAGTATCTTTGATTACTAATGATCACCATGGAAACGTTTGACCCTCTTCAAGTTTCTCTTGATCATGTGAATCATTAATGGAAGTCTGTTGCTGAAGTATTGACGGGAAATACATTACTTGGTCTTAAAGAAACTTGAAAGTTGAATTCGTTCAGCACAAACCACACAAAGGAAGACTCTATTGCCTGAATTATTCAAGCCATCCTCTGTGTTCTGAAGTCTCAACTTGCATATTGAAAGGTGGCAACATGCACAACAATTTTTTAATTCCTCCTTCTTTGTACGTAAGTAAAACATGGTATCCCTGACCCTGACCCTGCCAAATATTGCTATACAAAACATGCTGAGAAGACTTTTTACGTGCTGTGATAGATAATGCCTTCACTTGCATGCACCAAAAACAAAGTTACACCTAGTGAACATGATTAATGTGCCCTGCTTTCCAGAGGCAACTACCCCTGTATTGACTTTGGGATCTATATCACAATATTGGTCTACATTAGGCCTATATGGTTAATATGTGTCGGCAGCAACAGGTTACGAATTAAACCTCAAGAATGTTATTATTATTGTATTACAACTATTATATGATTAATTAGTGCATAGTGATCTCTAATCATTGCATCCCTACTTATCATTGAAATTTAGTTGCTGTTAGATATTAGTCACTTTGAATCACTCCTACATGGCAAAAGGATTATATTATGTTAGAGTTAAAGTATAAGGTTACTCTCTCACTCCTATTGAGTAGGCTATTAAAGATAACGCATGGTGGACCTCAAGATTGAACTTAAAGAATCACAGTGTAACTTTACAGTATGTTACAGTACACCAAGAGCTACTAAAACTGTAAACTTGCTGAAGACGCATGTAAAAATCTGATTTGAAATATCTGTGTTCGCCCATATCGCTCATGCCATGACCATTCCCATACGGCCGTGATCCACCAGCAAGCAAGGCGGATTTCGCATCACAGTACCCCCATTCATTTCAATGGGACGAGACCACCGCGTCTGCAAAGCATTCTGGTTAAGCGATGCGACTAGGTGGAAGCGACAAAAGTTCAGCAATGCCCAACTTTGCAAATGAAAGCGACCGCCGCATGTGACTATCCAATGACAGATACGCGATTGGGAGGGCTATAGTGATTCAACCATTCAACAGCAACTGTGTTTGGAAACACACCCACAAGAAAAACATCTCTGCGAACATGAGCGATGCGTTGTAATGCTTACAGCTGTGATCCACCAGCAAGTGCAGCGAATTTCGCATCGTAGTACCTCTATTCATTTCAATGAGAAGCCACCATCGCGTCTGCAAAGCATTCTGGGTAAGCGATGTGACTAGGTGGACGCGAAAAAAGTTCAGCAATGCCCAACTATATGCAAATGAAAGCGATTTTCGCATGCGACTATCCAATGACAGATAAGCGATTGGGAGGGCTACCTTGATTCAACCACTCAACAGCAACTATGTTTTGAAACACACCCACGACAAACATATTTGCGAACATGAGCGATGCGTTGTAATGCGAAGTGAAGGAGTTCGCTTCGCTTGCTGGTGGATCACAGCCGTTAGTGAAGGAGTTTGCTTTGCTTGCTGGTGGATCACGGGCGTCTATAGGACGAGACCATCGCGTCCGCAAAGCATTCGGTTAAGCAATGCGACTAGGTGGAAGCGATAAAAGTTCAACAATGCCCAACTTTGCAAATGAAAGCGATTTTCCCATGCGACTATCCAAAAAATCAATAAATACATTTATATTTACGGTAATAATCAGTGGTCCAACACCAAAGCATTTTACAAAGATAAGATATTGTAAGTAAGGAGAAAACCTGAGAATTAAAAATGAAGTTAACCAAGACCATTAAAAGTAAATTATCTCTGGTCTTTCTGGTTAACCGCAAGTAAAAATGTTATACAAAATTGATATAAAAGTGCTATGTCTTTTGTTTGCTATTGCAAACAAAGTGTGTGCGTGTGTCTGTGTGTGATGAGTTTTTTTCTATTACTCCAGTCCCACCATTGAGACACTCATATCCCAGAGTTTCTTAGCTGCAACATCATCACACGCCTGGGGTGCTGGCTTCTTAGGGGCACAGTCACTGCAAACGCACACACACACACACACACACACACACACACACACACACACACACACACACACACAGACCACACACAATTGTTATGTACATTTTTTATGATCCAAAATAGCATGTAATCAAATTCAATAAAATTATTCATGTTATACAAACACTGGCATTTTATGGCTTTACAGAAAAGCTATAGTGTGTGTGATCTATCATTGTGTGTGTGTGTGTGTGTGTGTGTGTGTGTGTGTGTGTGTGTGTGTCACAGCTAACCTGTAGTAGCCACTGGTGTTGTGCAGACTATGAGTGAGTGTTTGTGTGTGTGTGTGTGTGTGTGTGTGTGTGTGTGTGTGTGTGTGTATGTGTCTCTCAGCTATATTCTGTAGTAGAGGCCACTGGTGATCGGCAGACAAAGTGTGTGTGTGTGTGTGTCAGCTCACCTGTAGTAGAGGCCACTGGTGTTCTGCAAACTCTCGTCCACAGCGCAGTAGATGGTGGTCTGGGCTCCCTCCCAGGGGGTCTTAGAGAACATCCTGATCATCATCGATTGCCAGAGCGGAAGATCGGACTTCATGTATCGAAACACCTCAGTGTTGACAAGACCTGGGTGCAGGCAATACGTAGTCACACCTGTACCTGTTTAGGAAAGAGGAGGCAATAATTAGCCTGACTGGGAGGGTGTGCCAGGCTAGGCAATTATGAGGAAGGGCTTCAGTGTGATTATTTGTGTGTTTATCTGTGTATGTATATGTATTACTCACACACACACACACACACACACACACACACACAGAGACACGCACACCAACAACTGGGTTGGTGTGTGTGTGCAAGAAAGAGAGAGAGTGAGAGAGAGATTACATTTAAGAATATAGCCCTAAGTTAAAAAAAAAAAAAAAAAAAAAAAACAACTAGATATAATTTACAAATAAGTTTGCTTTTTTAATTTAGATTTAAGAATATAATTTTAAGATACTTACAGTAAGTTTCCTTTTAGGGTTAAAATATAGCCTATGCATATGTGTGTGCGGCCGCCAATTGAATTGCCCTGCCATATGTTATACTGTATGGATATTATTTCTTTTCATTTCATATATTTTATTTTCCCCCTATTTGATGTATCAATATTAAGCTTTGGCAATACAATGTGTTAATTTGTCATGCCAATAAAGCATATTTGAATTTGAATTTAAATTTGAGAGAGAGAGAGAGAGAGAGCACACACTATATGTGTGAATAAAAGACACATTTACCCTTCAGTCTCTTGGCGAGTTCTCTGCTGAAGAGCACGTTTGCCAGCTTGCTCTGCTGGTAGCTCTTCATGGGATCAGAATCTCCATCCAAATTTAGGTCATCAAAGTTCATCACTCCTGAAAAAAAGTTAGGAACATATTCTGTAAATCCAATATGATCTGGAAGCTAGAGTTACCAGTACATAACCAGGGCACTTTACAAAACACAGTAAAGTCAAAACAAATATTTTAACTTGTTTAGCAAATCTAAGAGGGCAATCAGCAAACAGGCTGAGAGAAAAATCCAATTTGTAATCATTTTAATAACCAAGTTGCTTTCCTACAGTTTACATTTACTGCAATACATACTTATAGATGCTGCTAAACACCACTAAACAGAGTTTCACTGTTTCAAGCCAATGTAGGCCTACAGTTTGAACAGTTTTACAGATATTATCAGGCGGTATAGCGGGCCGCCAGAAAAGTCTCCACGGGCCACCATTCGCCCTGGGCCGTATTTTGACTACGATTAAATTATAGATACAGTTTAGCTAGAGACCCCACTGATTATAGAAGTGTTTGTTTTTGATTGGCTGATTCAAGTGATAATGGGTTCATGGCTTTGAGTGAGCGAAGACATTAAGCAACCCCAGATCCCTTCAGCACCTCGCCAATGAAGCATGCTGGACACGGTGACCACTCGACTGGGGGTGGATTTCTTCAGCAGGTCCAGCAGACTATTGGTCAGGAGGAAATGACCCAGGTGATTCACTCCAAACTGCATCTCAAAGCCGTCCTCTGTACATCCTTCTGGGCTCATTATGATTCCTATCATGCAAACAGAAGGCGTTATGTGAAAATGCTACTCATATAAGTGGCATAGTTCACATATTGTCAGTATTTTCAAATAGAAATACAAATTTGTAGAAAAAATGTAAGCAATACAGAGAGGCTGATGGTAATGCTGGTTTTAGCAGAGGTGTTGTCTTCTCACTCATATCTTCTTTTCTTTGTCCTAAGTTTTCTAAGTAATAAACTAAGAAAAAAAGACATGTGTGCACCAAATTCCTCAGATAGTTCATTTGATCTGGCAGCACCACCAAGAGTTTACACTCTTTACTATAAGGATATCTGATCTATCTGCTATTCCTCATGTAGACCCAAAGTAAGCGGCACACCTGCATTGTTGATGAGGATGTCCAGACGCTCCTCATTGGCCTTCACATCAGCGGCTAGAGCGCGCACAGACCGCAAGGAGGCCAGGTCCAACTGCTTCACCACCACGTTCCCATTCCCACTTCGCTTACGGATCTCGTCCGCAGCTCGGTTCGCTCGACCCATGTCTCTGCACGCCAGAATCACCCTCGCACCTGACAAGTATAGACCGCAACATTTTGTTTGAGTTACAGTTGATGTTCTGTTGTATGAATAGTCAAAGCAGGCTCATGATAACTGTACCACAATAATAATTTATTTAATGTTTAAATAGTAGACAAGGATGAAACTGAACCCACCTCTCCTGGCCAAGTCCACAGCTGTCTCCTTTCCTATGCCTGTATTGGCTCCTGTAATCAGCACTGTTTTACCATTCAGTCGGGCTTTACTGCGGCATACACCACCAGCCAGCCATCTGCGTATTACAAAAAGGCCAGTGCCTGTTTTTACAAGAATTAGTTTAGATGAGTTCTGCAGAACACAGATCTATGTATGTCACTGTAGGCTATATCATACCATGCCACCGTGTTTGAAGCGTCGTTCAAATGGCACATGAGAGCGCGCCACTGGTGACGGTCAAGTAGGCTAGTAGTCTACTCTAAAAAGACTATTGATTGCACCCGATATAGAGCTATTTGTGTCTTCACCTGAAAATCTATCTTGACCAAAATACTCAACAACACAACACAATTAAGATAACAATAATGGCACCAATTGTGGCATGCTTGGGCTTGGGTAGCCTACCAACCGTCTTCCTGTTGCCATCATAACCTCGGTCCTCGGAGATGCATTAGTTATGGGGAGGACCAGATTTCGAGCTCGCCGTCAATGCACAAAAAATGGACAGAACGGAATTATCTAAAATTTAGCCCACTTACCTGTTATGCAGACAACTGCAATCGCCGTAGCATGTTCCTTTAAAAACTCTTTCAGCTGGTCCGAGTACACTTCCATGTTTGACATTGTAAAAAACAAAAACTGTTTCAAAAGTTATCAAGATTATGATTAAGGAAGTGTTCTAATTAGTGAAGTCAACGAATTGAAGTCCCACCAGTCCCACGAACAGATGTCCACAATCGTTAAATAGCCTATCTAGCCCGGTTAGTATTGTCAAAATAAAAGTCAGAGTGACAAAACATTCAATAATGTTAACCTCAAGCCTTTACTTTTTTAAGCTTTCGTCGATTAGAATTATCAAGCCGGATGGCTCACACAAGACAAGCTGAATGGAGAGAGGCTGGTGTGAAAATGAATAACGTATAAGCTAGTCTACACAAACATTTCACCTGGGCGTAGAAGAGGTCTTATATTTTGACAGCTTATGTCATGGCATTTCATCTCACCCGACCAAACTCTGACACAGTTTTTCTCTAAGTCAAAGGTAAAAAATTATAGGGGGGCAGTATAGGGTCATACTAGTGCAGACAGTGATAAATGTTGGCCATAGACCAGGTAGAGTCTTAGTTCACACAATAGGTTGTGCACTATGGCCTTTATTGGCGTGAAGCCAACAAAAGACTTTCTATTGATTTAGAGAAAAAACTGTCAGTGATAGATCAGGTAAACCG
This sequence comes from Sardinella longiceps, assembly GCA_027497455.2. Lineage (NCBI taxonomy): Eukaryota > Metazoa > Chordata > Actinopteri > Clupeiformes > Clupeidae > Sardinella > Sardinella longiceps. The sequence goes on from JAODXP020000010.1 coordinate 12,511,038, forward strand.
ACCATTTCAACAAAGCCCAGTTCAAAGCCCAACAACTTTATTTTTGTGTTAAGTTCTATGTAGTGAAGTGTATTTTTCATTTCTATTTATTTTGATGTTACCCAGCACTTTGTTTTTGAAATTATAAATAAAGATGATTATTATATTATTATTATGAAGGAAAAATAAATAACCTCTATTATCAGTCCAACTCCTGTAGGTTTGTTGTGATGAATTTATCTCTTTATAAAATCCAAACATAAGTTTCTTGAATTTTCTTCAACCCCTTACCTTATACACATTTTTTTTTACTATTGATTAAGCATTAACCAAGCCCCATTTGATTTCAAAGCTGTGGCCTTATCCAGCAGGCCACTCCATTCATTCACTCCCATTGGCACCATACAGAGACACCAGCAACACAGGTGGTCTTTCTTCAGAATATAATATCTTTACTGTCCACTGACACAGAAATGTGCCGTTGGGTCACCAGAAAAACATAAATAAACAGACAACATGAGCATAAGCAAATGTTTAGACAAGCTCCTAGCAACCGATAGGAAGACCAGGAAATAAACAGTCATATACAGTAAATAGTGGTAGGACTGGTAGGAGTCTATTTTGGTGACACCTATTGGCCAGAAGAGGCAAATGCATGATAACCACAAACTGGTAATAGATGAACCAATCCAATTTATCTGTAGGCTACTGCATGCACTCTCTCCTCGGCCATAGTTTTGAGAAACACTGCCCCCCTTACAATACAAGTACACCAAGTCTAAGAAAATCAGTTTTTGTAATCCAATTTGAATTATTCAAGTATTATCTCTTCAACTCCGTCCTTGGTAAACTTATCACAATCTCTGAGACTGTAAAGCAATTCCCTACTCATGTAGACGCTGCTACAAATATGTATGTGACAATAACATTTTTTAAAGGCGAATAAGATAGCATAAATCAGTATCTTTGATTACTAAGGATCACCATGGAAACGTTTGACCCTCTTCAAGTTTCTCTTGATCATGTGAATCATTAATGGAAGTCTGTTGCTGAAGTATTGACGGGAAATACATTACTTGGTCTTAAAGAAACTTGAAAGTTGAATTCGTTCAGCACAAACCACACAAAGGAAGACTCTATTGCCTGAATTATTCAAGCCATCCTCTGTGTTCTGAAGTCTCAACTTGCATATTGAAAGGTGGCAACATGCACAACAATTTTTTAATTCCTCCTTCTTTGTACGTAAGTAAAACATGGTATCCCTGACCCTGCCAAATAGAAGGTTTTTTAAGTGCTGTGATAAATAATGCCTTCATTTGCATGGACCAAAAACAAAGGTACACCTAGTGAACATGATTAATGTGCCCTGCTTTCCAGAGGCCACTACCCCTATATTGTATGGTTCATGTGTGTCGGCAGCAACAGGTTACGAATTAAACCTCAAGAATGTTATTATGATTGTATTACCACTATTATAAGATTAATTAGTGCATAGTAATCTATAATTATTGCATCCTACTTATCATTGAAATTTAGTTGCTGTTAGTTATCAAGTTAGTTAATTAGTCACTTTGAATCACTCTTACATGACAAAAGGATTATATTAGGTTAGAGTTAAAATATATGGTTAGTAGCACCAAATTCTGGGCCCTGTACACAAGCAGTGGCCATGGGCCCTCTTCACTGCCTGGAATACAGTGTCAGACTCCTCAAGGGCCCTCTCCCCGCTAAGGGCCTTGGCAACTCATTCCCCCTTTCCCCCCCCACTACGACACCACTGGTTCTCTCTCTTGGTCCCTCTCTCCTATTGAGTAGGCTATTAAAGATAAAAAATGGTGGACCTCACGATTGAATTCAAGTAGTCACAGTGTACCTTTACAGTGTGTTCACATCAAGATCTACTAAAGCAGTAAACTCGCTAGAAACATGTAAAAGTTAAGAGTTAGAATATCTATGTTCGCTTATATCCCTCATGCCTGGACCATTCCAATACAGCAATGACCTATGGCCTGGGTCCACACAGAGGCCTTCCCTCATCCCTCAGAAGTGTTCCGTATCGGGTCACATCCATGCCTGATGGGGAATTCACCTTAAACATTCTAACACAAAGCTGTGTTGATACCTCCGCCAAGGAGGTTATGTTTTCGGTCTCGTTGGTTTGTCTGTCTGTTTGTTTGTTTGTTTGTCCGTTTGTTTGTTTGTCAGCAGGATAACTCGAAAAGTACTGCACGGATTTGGATGAAATTTTCGGACAATGCGTATATTGGGACAAGCAATAACTGATTTGATTTTTGTGGTGATCGGTGATCAAGAACATGATCTAGAATTTATATTGTGTCTGTGACCACATTACCTTGACGGAGATCTGCGCTCTCTGAGCGCTTTTCTAGTATTTATATTGGTTTTGGCCCAGGTCAGTTTTCGAGCACTTAAATGGAATTGGTTTTATGAGAGGTGGTCTAGCGCTGGCCTGTAGACCAGTAATCTGAATCACAGATCTGTGCAAAACGACATTTTTGCTATCACGGTTGTCATACCGTTTACAGACTCATAGCTAATTTTTCAATCACTTTTGTTGTTCAAATAACTTTTGTAGCTATGGGCAAAAGAAAGTCAATTACTTCTGGTGGTTTTACAGCTTTAGTAGATATTGGTGTGAATGCACAGTAAGAATGGGTATTTATTATGTCCATATCAGTTTTTAAGGCCATTTAGGGCTAAGGCATCCAGGTCCACAGTTCCTCTGGAACAATATTTTATAGTGCAATATTAGACATTAAGAGCATGTAATCATTATAAGAGATGCAGTTCTTTATAAGTAAAATACAAATCTCAAATAGTTCTTGATTGGTCCTTGGACTTTTGGTGAATTGATGAGCTGTATTGCCCTTGAGGCCCAGAAGATTGATCCATTATTTTTACTCAGGCTACTGAAACACTGCTGTGTATGTCAATTACATAACTACTTTTGGAATCCTGCTTATTCCCATTACATATTAGCTACTGTTAAAATCTATTTCCGATGCTCACTAGCCTAAAACATCATTTACACTGCGATCTATGCATTTGCGGTCACGGTGCAGACAAGTTTTTGGTCTGTTTTTCATTTAGTGCATATTAAAAGATTAGACCACGCAAACCACACACTTACTGTATATCATACAGCACCCACATTCTATTTTTCCATGTGTGCCTCACATGTTAGATCCTGGTATCTATAGAATTTAAATGAGAGTTTGGACGGCGCTTATGAGCAAAAGAATGTTTCTGGTGTGACACACACACAGAACGGACCCCGGATGTAACCGCCAATTGTGAAATTGGCCTACGATTAGATTAGTAAGTGTTAGTCATTTAGTTAGTTAATTAATACATTTTCAAGTTTCAGTAATGCACCACAACAGTGAAAAAGCACTGTATGTGAACATAATCCATTGATCCAAAGTTCTCTACAACATGCCCTAGTTTAGAGGTTCAGTTTGTCTGAGGTATAGGTGGTGGTGCTGGTGGTGTCCATGTTCAAGGGAGAGCCAGAGAGGAGGTCATTGGAGCCGCTACCCCAGGCTGTCGGCTGGTACAGAAGCCCAGGGTCAGGGGGAGCGATAGGGGCCGTAGGAGTAGCACCTTCACTCCCTCCTCCAGCCTATTGAAGGAGAACAAGAGACAAAGTGGTGTGTTCACTCAGGTGTGGGGCTGGCAGCATTTAGCCTGAATTTTGCACTTTATGTTGGGTTCTCAACTGCATTCTGACTTTCATTCCACATTCTGCTCTTCAGAACACAGAACTTTTGCCATTTTACCAAAGTTTTAGAGTGCAGGTGTGCTATAGCCAAAAATCACATACCTCAGATGGACGACGACTGCCTTCAAAACAATTGTAAGGCTGAAATACAAAAAAAAAAAGAAAAAAAAATAAATTCACATGGTGAATAAAACAGAGAGTAGGTCTTTGTTTTTTACTTGGCTGTCAAGTCAGCCACAAAAATGAATTGAAATGTCACAGTGTGCTGTGTAAACTATACAAACATAATATTTATGAAAAGTCACCTTCATAAAAAACTTAAAAATTAAACAACACTCAACAACATGTGCATGTACATGTAGGTCTACTGTCCCAGACTGTCTACCGTCCCAGACATATTACATTGTATCCAACAGTATACTATGAGAATGTGATTTGAATCCCTGGTGAAAATGAGGGTTGGACTTACCAGTGGAGTGCTGTCACGGGGGTCGGCTGAGTCAGTGGGGTTGACTGAGGGGGGAGCCTGTGACAGAGCAAGAGATGCCAGTCGCTAAATGTACTGGCTGAGCAAATCTTTTTGCTGCTGCTAGGGTACATCAAGATATCTAGGCGTGTAGTGCTGTTTCAACCAATTATTAAGTCAGGGTTTCTCTGTAGGACCCGATAGCTTTTGCAGAGTTTTTGAGAGAAATATGAGGATGTTGTAGAGAGGTAAAGTGCTGTCATTAAGGTCCTAAATGAACCCAAAAGCAAAATAGGAAGGCTTTTCTGGGTTGGTAACTAAAAGCTTCATGACATCTCAGAATAACATCTGAAGTCTACTTTAACCACTGAAAGAAAACATACTGTACCTTTGAAGGGCAGCGTTCAAAATACTCGTAAGGCTGAAAAATAAATAAATAAATAAATAAATAAATAAATAAATAACTTAGGGAGACAAAAACAGACATTGTTGCATGTGCTGTGTACTCTCAGATCAAATCAGTGAGGCAATTCCAAAAACTACTTTGTGAGTGGTTCAGGATTTTGGCCCGGCAGTCCTTAATGTGAACACAACACCACATTTCAAGCTGTCAAGAGAACTGACATCACCCATAATGTAATATACACCACTATATGCAGTATGCCACACAAACCTTACAAAATAACACACACAAATGCACACATGCAAAACCAAACATTTGGAGCAGAGTATTAAGCTTGTGAAAAAAAAGCCAATATATTACACCAATATGTGCATGAATAACAGCCAGGACTTACGGGTGGTAAGAGGTCAGGAGTGTCAGGTGAGGCATCTGGGTTGTTTGGTTCCTGTGAGCAGTGTTGGGTAAGTTACTTAAGAAATGTAATGCGTTACAATTACAAGTTACCCCTTCGAAAATGTAATTGTAGTGTAACTATTTTGATTACTTTTATAAAGTAACGTAACTAATTACTTTTGATTACTTTTTGATTAAATTTCAGACTGCCTGTGAGTGAACAACAAGTCACTAACTGGATTACACTACTGTTGCTTTTCTCCGAGTATAAACTATCATGCCATTTTTCAAAAATAAAAAATCTAAATATGTAAACTTAACTCAGGCCTATACTTCTGGTCCATGGGACCTTACAGTACGTCGTCAAATTCATAATAGAAGTCATTATAGAGATAAAACATGTTTGGTCAGACTTTACTTAAGGTTCATGACTGTTTTTATTCTTTTATTATCTATTATTTATCTTCTAAAAAAAGAGTGTACTAGAAAGTGATGCCTTACTGGTGGACTTCTGTTGCAAGGGTCACCTAAGGCAGGAGCCTGTGAGCCAAATAATAAGCTACTACCCAGAGATCTTATTCATTGCATTTCAATTCATTCATCCATTCATTCAAACCATACATTGATGCATACATCGTCTGCTCTCAGTGAACATAAATTGACAAGAAAAAGAAAAGAACAAAGATCATGGAATTATCGCTTCAACCCTCTCTGAAAAGAATGTCTGAAGAAGAGATGCACAGCTAAGCTATTCATCCTAAACCAATTTTATTGTAAGATCTATGAGTGATGCAAGGCGCTTGCAAGAATTGGTTCAACCGCCACCCGCCTGAATTTAATCAAAATATATATTTTTTCATCAGGTCAAATGCCCGGTCTGTGGTTTAGCTGTAGAGTACGAGACTGTAACCGCTAACATCTGTAGAGACATACTGTATTAAATGGCAAAGTAAAAATTGTAGGCCGACTAACTTGTTTCAGACTTTTGTTGGAATGTTGGGAGCTAGATAGAACTGGAATTAAAATGACGCCTGGACTTACTGTTGGAGCCGGAACGCTGTCATTGGAGTTCTCTACGGGGGGAGCCTGTATATGAGCACAGAACAAGCCACAATACAGTAACCCACCACCCATAGGCCTTCTAAGATAAATGTATAGTTTTTAAGATAAACTATAAATTATTCTTAAATCCCCAAGCACGCTGCTGTTTGCAACATGAATTGACTTGGCGCTGTATGAACCTGTCGTCTTTTTGCCCAAGTTGATTTTTATATCTCTGAATAATTCAATGTCAGAAAGTGAATGTGATCCTCCGTTCAAAACAGTTGTCTACTGAAATGTCTTCCTTGTTTTTACCCTCACTCGTTCCTGCTGTTGTAGGCTAATAGCCTATTGTATAGCACACCTTTTTGATCACCAGTCAGGCTATTATGAACATGGTAGCATAGCACTTACGCTTGGCTCAGGTTCTGCCAGGGGGGTAGCCTCTTCTTTGTCATCCTTCATACAGAAGATGCAGCAACAGCACAGCAGGCCCAGCACAAGGGCCACACATGGATTGACCTATGGCAGTGCAATTGAAAAGGTTTTATTTTCAAAGGGATTATTTTCTATCATAAGGCCCGAAATTTATGAGAGCTGGGGCGAAAGTTCTACAGGAAAACTCAGTATTTGTTTAAATTTGTTAACCTTATCTTGCATACTGAGTCATCATAGTAGAAATGAGAGCAGAAACGAGTACGGGAACTCAGTATTTGTCCATTCTTCTAACAAGCCAATCATAGATAATATCCAATCGCCCCTTCTGTCCAATCAGAGGCCTTGCAGGTGTCTTAAATCAGCCTGGTTAACACATCTCTCTCTGCTACCTACAGTATGCTGACTTTGACTTTGACGTCTCTCTTCTTTGGACTTGCCATAATGGTTCGATGACAGGGGCTTGCGCCAAAGACTGACTTTTGTTTAACACACTGTTTCAATATTTTCTATATGTTTTAAATATGGATTAAATTTGTTAATCTTATCTTGCATACTGAGTCTTTATAGTAGAACTAGCGGTGCCCCTGCTGTTCAAATGTAAGAAGGTGACAGTAAGCACAGTAGTTGCAAATGCTAAAAAAAAGTACAATTATTACATATCATTACTATTACTAAGGCAGGCCAATGTACCATTCTGTGTGTACTAATGACAACCAATGCCTGAAGCAGCAGGATGCTATTTTTCAACAGTGGTAGCCTACTGCATTACTGCTCTTCTTGAATTGAAATGAGTGGCTCTTAGCAAATTGCTCTTGGCTGGTCCTGCAAGACGCCCCCTCCCCTCCCCTCCCCTCCCCTCCCAATGTGCCCAAAAGAGGAAGATGAATGTAGAAATGCTTACATCATCACTGCCAACACCAGTACAGCAGTAGCCGCAACAGCATAGCACTATCACTATGATTATCCCAGCAGTCCATCCTGGACCAAGATCTTGTATTAATTCCCAAGTACTGAAATCACCTGACAGAAATAAGAAGAGAAAGGCTAAATATTTGTACACTAAGAGCGATGAATGTTAAGGATAAACAGTGATTTGCAACAAAAATATGGCCTATTACAGTACATACTATCCAAAGGGCTTTTTTTAGTATGTGTTGGCAGGGCCAGATTTCCATCCTTGTCATGGATTTCATATCGACCTGCATCACTTAGCTGCACTGTCGTCAAGTTGAGAGATGATGGTTTGGACTCAGTGTAAACCACACCAACATGTTTCCCTTGATCTGATGCTGAGAAAGAGAAAAACAAGAAAGAGATTTTATTTACTTACTTATTTATTTATATAATATTACAATATATTAAGAACATTACTTGTTAGTAATAAACTATTTTCATCTAAACAAGTTGTCAGTGTTTCAAGTTGGTGAGAAGATCTACGTTTTTAAAACTAACTTCAAGACCACAATTTACAACAACCATCAACAGCTTGTAAATTCAAAGCCAGCCTTTCAGCTATTACAGAATACACAGCTTATCAACTGATCTGAATCTACTGTGTATGTTGCTTGAAAAAGTACTCCACACCAGTGTGCCATAAGAAATAAATAAATGCACAACATCTGTTGCAAGATGACTGAAGGCTCCAACTTTTTTTTTCCAAAAACAAGTAAAAATGCCCTTGTAAAAATGAAAATAAAACTCACAGCTATTTCATATAGCAGATTTAAGACCATTGTATTGCTTTTCCAACATACTAATTATTTATTATATTCAAAATATTTGTTATTTGTATACCTACTGTACCTAGGTAAGGTAATCTAATCCTCATTTGATAGTAGATATTTCTTGTAGAGGAAAAGCTCACCATTGTCGCTGTCATCTCCTTCACAAGCTCAGCATCTGTTCTTACCTTCAACAGTGACCGCAGTGCTGGATATGTATCCACCGCTGTCCCTGAGAAAAGTGTAAAGGCCCTGGTCAGCTTTGGTTATTCTCTGTGCTGTCCAGCGTCTGTCTGTGACTGTGCCCCTGGCATCCTTTTCATCCAGTCTCTTCATCCGGCTCCACAGGACCAAGTGTTTGTCTGTGTGCTTCGCAGGGGTGAATTCCAACTCAGACGCCTCTGCTGGCACATCCAGGATGAGCTCCTCACCATAAAACACTTTTTTATGAGCACCACAGACTACAAATATAAATAGTATATAATTTTTGTTGGAGAAAAAAATGGAGAGAAAGTAAAGTCAGTAAAAATAAGAGTGAACGACTATACCTTTTTATTTCTCTTGCCTTGATGACATTACAAAACATACTCACATTTGAGTATTATTTTGACATGCCATAATTTGCTATCATCAGGAGATATCTTCCAGTAATATTCCCCTTCATGGTTTTCCATTACCTTCTGTATATACGGTCTGCCGTGCTTGATCCGAAAATGGGGGTCAAAGCTCTATGGGGGAGAGTACAGTATTATAAAACATTACCAATAGTGTGTATTGATTGGTAATAACACTACAGACAAACTCAAGACACAACACAACAAATCAAACTACAGTCACAACTTCATCTATAATTAAAGTTAGACTCTAAAATAAACATTATGAAGTGCACTGTAATTTGGATTGTGAAGGGCAGACATTAAGTTTTGATGTTGATCATTCTTTCCAGTTACAATGAGTGGTACAACGAGTCTTAAACTGACATGCAGTAGGCTACTAGGCTAAGTTTAGCTTGTGAATAATTACTCCCACGTTCAGCTTTTACACCCATCAGCTGTGTCTGTGTCTCCCCAATGTGTCGCCTCCTTTACAGTATAGGATAACATACATGATCCTGACAATGCATCTGTTACCTGTTTAGTATCTGCAACAGTCCGCTCAACGCCATCTTTCAAGAAGACAAAGTACATGTCCACACTGGCTTTATGTTGCTGACTATATTCATAAGGAGCTGGTTTGAAATAGAAAGGTGACCCAAGGCATATCCACTTCACTTCTGGAAGACCTTCCACTAGAAAAGGGAGAGAGAAAGACATAGTTTAGCTTACAGACGAATACAATAAACTTTGCAGGGAAAATTCCTGTCGTGGCTCTTTTTTCCTATCATAGCATGCAATATGTCACCCCCCCCCCCCCCCCCCACACACACACACACACACACACACAACTTCAACTAGGCCTGCATGAACAGTGCTGCATCTGGTGTGACAAAGATGGAATTGCAGATCTCTGACAGTGGAACAGCAAAGTAGGGGTAATATCTGCCCATACCCAATGATCCAACTCCTACAAACAAAGCACATTCACAAATTAATTTATTGTAGACCTATATTGATTTATTATAGCATAGGACAGGCTATGTTCTTTGACAGTCCCACACGCACGCATCCCACACTCACCCAATATAACACCGACAGAAAGCAGGTAGTGCATCGTCTGCTTAAACAAACAAAACACAATTAATAGGCTACAGGGATGACAATTCAACTGTTTTACATAGGCTACGCATAAAGATGGACTTCACAATCCTCAAAATACGCTATCGTTCGCTGAGCTCCGAAATGTTTATTCCATCCCTTGCTGATGTACACTTGGCGAGTCAGACCAACTAGATTTGTCTACAGGTAGCTTCATTTTCAGATCTAAAACCAAAACATAATGATGACAATGGTGTCCTGATAGAATGAAGCGTAAAATATGCTGCCTCTTACTCCACAGTTTAGCTACACAAAGGGTATGCACAGATAACGGTAATGGGTACATCCAACCTTCCTCTTTGCATTCTGCTGAAATCTGGAGAGAACTCCGCATTCAGAGTTACCTCACTCACGTCAGATGTAGCGCTACGCGCGAACATCTGATCCTCCGCGATAGACGATTTATTTCAGGAGCCAGAAATCCTTGAATCTAACTGGACAAACGGCTTGTCCATCAATTTAATTGACGTACACTTCAGCCAACCACATCGAAACCAACCGATGACGCTGGTTAAGTTTGTTGGATTGGTTGGATTCAAAACAGTTGCTTCTTCGCTACGTCACACCCTCTACAGCAGCCAGCAGCCCTGACTGGTCCGGTTAGGAAATATTCGGCTTGAAATCCCTCCCAATGGCATCAACATCAGATCGTTGCGCGGAGGCCTTACGAAAGTTACGTAGCGCATGATCTGACGTGAGTGAGGTAGCCTAACATTCAGAGGGCACTTCTCATTTAATTTTTCAGCCGCCCAGTGGTCGCTGCGAAGGCAAACACCCAGCGTGGAAAACAAAACCTTTGATGTTAACCTCACGTCTTTACTGTAACGTAAGGTTACTATTGGCCATTGAGACTGGTGGTGAGAAAATGAATGAGACATTAGAAGTAGTCCTATTTTTGGACAACTTAGCCGATGTCTCGAGACAGTTTTCGATCAGCCAACAACACCCTTAAGTCGCGGTGGGTCAGGTGGTATAGCCATAGGGTAGGGCGGCCCCTACCTCCCAAGTTTGATGGTACTTTTTGACCCATCTGCCAATGGCAGGTAAGGCCTGATCATTTACCGGCCAAAACATATTTTTACCAGCCACTGAAATAAAATTTAGGGTGCTTTTGTTAGGACAACTTAACGTTTCTCCTAGGTGTCTCTGTAGCAAAGGCCCTAATATACTCAAGTTCAACTGTACTTTATAGCAGATGGTTATCAAAAATTCAACTACTACGGCGCCTACTGCCTCTGCTCATTTCATTTCAGGAAAGTCATAGGCCTATATGAAGCAATCATATTTCAGTAGTCTGCCAGTGGCAGGTAGCTTGGTTTTTGTTACTGGCCAAACCAAATTTTTACCCGCATTTGGCCAGTGGCGGGTGCTAATTTTAACCCCCGGGGACAAGTCATGTGAGACTGATTTTAACATTTTACAAAGTGGCCATTTTTATAGACTATAAGTTAATTTCATACAAACAAACAAACAAACAACAACAAAAAAAACATATAGGCTAGCCGAGTATAATAACTAAATAAATGTTCAGTCCAACTGCAGTTTGCAGATTGTGATTTATTTTTACTTCATCAAATCCAAACTGAGGTTTGATAAATTCGTACAGAGACACCAGAGACCACCATAAAGACCATCTTTATTGAGAATGAAATATCTTTATGTCCACTGACATGATGGATAAGCAAAAGTTCAGACAAGACAAGTTCAGAGTAACATAAACAAGGACAGACAATAACAGCAGTTTTACAGAGTAGTTGGACAATCTAGACTACAGAGAGACAATGTTGATGGTAAGGCAGGATGTGTTAGGGTAAAGGTTCTCAAAGTCTCAAAAGGACAGCCAAAGGGGCTAGCCTGACACGCCAGACTATATCATAAGAATTCAAATTTGCTACTGCTAGGGGTACGTCTAGAGTTCTAGGCTACAAAGGGGCAGTGGGAGAAAAAGAAAAAAAAATCCCATTTGTAATTTTAATGACCATGTTGCATTTCTAAAGTTTACATTTATTGCAATAAATATGCAGCTAAAAAGAGATTCACTCTTTCAAAGCAATGTACTGTTTTAACAGTTTTACTGATATAATCAGATGGTATCACAGGCCAGTCTTTGGTATTTTTTGCCCTCAACGGTGCCTTCCAGGCAGCACTGCCTTCAAGGCACCACTCCCCTCAGTTTAGGGTTAGGGTTCGGAATAGGGTTAAGGTAGTGCCTTTTAGGCTGTGCAGCTTGGAAGGTGCCATTGGGGGCAAAAAACACCATTAAGCTCACAGGCCACCAGAAATGTCTCAATGAGCCACCATTGGCCCCTGGGCCGCACTTTGAGAACCTAAGTGTTAGGGTGTTGAAAGGAAAGTGACAACATGCATTTAGTGAACTGTAAAAGTCTCATTTGTGAGACTATTTTAACTACTGAAGGCATTTTGGTTATGAAGCACCCTTAGACACAAATCTCAGTAAAACTCTCTATGAACCAGTGTTATAAGGAATTAAAGACATGTAAATGGTTAGGCTATAATGCATTTTTATGTAGTCACAAGTCATGCATGAAACAGTTACTAATGTCAGCAATTCTTAGTGCTTATAAATAGGCCTACTATTATTGATAATTCCTTGAATGCTGAATTCATAGAGAGTGTTACCAAATCTTATTTATCCACAGTTGTAAAAGTGGGTTACAAAAAAGTTTAAAAAGGAGATTGTACAGAAGCAAAAGTCTAGGCTTCACTCTTGAAAGGCACCTAATCTTCCAGCAAAGCACAATAAATCTGAGAGGTGAAAATCCCATGGTCGCATAATCTTTTCTTTATCTGTTGGCTTGTGACTCAATATTATCCCTCAATTTGCCACAAAGAAATGTATCTACACATTATGTGTTCTCCTTAATAATTTGTTGTAATCCAATTTAAATTATTGAAGTGTAATCATTTCATCCTATCGTAAACTTGGTATTGAGACTGTAGCACAATTCATGCTTAACGGATGCCAGCTAGCTCAGCTAGCTTGGCGGCAGTACGTGTAAATCCTCACAACCCAATTCCTTGGCCCTTTCTAACTGCTGAGTTAGAAGTCGGCTTTTGGCTCAGTGATTGGAGCGCCTGACTCCCAGGCCGGGAGTTTGTAGCTTGCGGGGTGGGGAGTTGGAGACCCGTATGCGATACGGACCGCAACCGGCTACACTTACACAGACGACACCACAAATGTATATGACATCAAAATTCTGGGTTTAAAGAACTTTCAAGGTTGAATTCACTCAGCATAAACAGGAAAGTAGTCTATCGCCTGAAATATTCAATCCTGTCTCTGTATTCTCAAGTCTGTGTCCTATCAAAAATGAACTAGAAGCAACTGTGGAGGTTGTATGTATACTGTATAACGAACAAGAATCCCTGATGGCCAAAGGTGGCAAAATGCAAAGTGCACTGCTTTGTGTGTAAGTGAAACATGGTGTCCCTGCCTAATAGTATCACAAAACATGCATGCTGAGAAGGCTTTTAAGTGCTGTGGTAGATTATGCCTTCTTCATAGATGTGATTGGTACAACTTGGAACAAAAACAAAGTTACAGTTAGTGTAGAGTGACATTCTCCTTGATGCTTAAGTCCAAAAATGTGCTGTAGCTCCATGCGTTTCAGAATGAACGAAGCGCTTTTTTGGATTTAGGCACGTGAGAGAATACCACCATAGGGAACATGTTTAATGTGCCCTGCTTTCCAGAGGCAACTACCTTCCATTAGCTTAAAGGTACAGTCAGCGATGCTGGTGTTTGTTTTTTGGAATGTTTACACTGCTTCGCTGACATTTATGATCAATGCAACCTTCATTACTGTACTTACAATGTAATATGAAACCTGCGGAATTCATATTATGGGAGAATTTTTTATCAAGAAACTGATAGATCAAATTGTGCACACACTGCATCAAGTCATTTTGACATGTAGGCTCTGTTTTGTAAAATGATCACAGCATTTTGTAAAATGGGTGCACATTTTCTAAATATAGAACAAAACTATTATAAATTTAGTATTACCATAGTATTACTACAGTATTTCTGCTTAAAATGGACACCAGGTAACGTTTTTATTGTTAATTTATCAGTTTCATAATCACTTTGATGACTAAACGGATCATTGCGGGGTGAATGACGGCTCTCAGCAGCCTCTAGCGTTAATTTCGCACTAATCCTGCATGCAAAATCTGTGGTGCAGGGCCCATGAAATTGAAAGTAGATATAACAGCATTTATTGCTGTCTTGTCAGACAACGTAATTATCATCTCTGGTTCGTACTCCTTGGTTTGCATACAAATTTACATTGATTGTTGAGAATGTACAGTGGAGTTGTATGTTTTCTAATATTCCGACGACGAAGTGGAGCTCCAGAGATAGAAAAGCACAGTCCTGCCTGATGTCCTTTTAAAGTGTTACTTCTGTTACAACAGACACCAACAGATTAAATCTCAAGCACGACTAAACAAAATCTAGACTCATTGCATCCCTACTGGCTACTTATTGTTAGTTAATTAGTAACTATGAATCATGGCAAAAGTATTACACAAAATTAGAAGTTAGGTTACATTCAAACACCAAGCTATGTCATATTTGTGTTGGTTTTGGCCCAGGTCAGTTTTCGAACACTTAAATAGAATTGTTGTTGTTGTTGTTTTTTTTTAAATACATTTGAAGCACAGACCTGGGCCAAAGTCCATGGTGCATTTTGGTCCAGTCCCATGCTAGAGTATCTTTTATTATCAGGGTCACCATATTTACAGCTGGAGTGCCACATAGCAAATTTTCACATAGCTTGTGTCACTCAAAACACTTCTGTAGCTATGGGCAATAGAAAGTCGATTACTAGATGGCAATTTTACCGCTTTAGTACCTCTTGGAGTGAATGCACAAAAAGAACTATTTTTTTATGCCCATATTTTTATGCCATTTACTGTGGGGCTAAGGCATCCAGGTCCACAGTTCCTCTGGAACAATATTAGATAGTGCAATATATAACTTTTTGCGAATTAACGACATGTATTGCCCTTGATGCCCCCAAAAACCTGCAGAACACATTTTAATTTGCTATTTACCTATTTGGGTTTCTACTCAGACTACTTTTGGATCCCTGCTAATCTCAGCTATTTTGTTAGCTAAAATCTATCATTATTCTAAGGCCTCATTCACATTGCAATCTGTGCATGGTGCAGACACACACACACACAAAGACGGACCATAGTGGTTGTGAAGTGTGAACACGCTGATTGTGAATGAGGCCTAAGGATTAAATTAGTAAATGTTAGTCATTCATTTAGTAAGTTTCAGTAATGCACCACAACAGTGGAGAGGCACTGTGTGTGTGGACATGATTTCTCATGATAACCTCTATACAACATCCATAAGCCTACATAAATTAGTTTAGAAGTTCAGTTTGTCTGAGGTATAGGTGGTGGTGATGGTGGTGTCCATGTTCAAGGGAGAGCCAGAGAGGAAGTCATTGGAGCCGCTACCCAGGGCTGTCGGCTGGTACAGAAGCCCAGGGTCAGGGGGAGCGATAGGGTACGTAGGAGCAGCATCTTCACCCCCTCCTCCAGCCTATTGAAGGAGAACAAGAGACAGGGTGGTGTGTTCAAATTCGCCAACACAGGCGAACGTTTGCGAACATGGGCAAACCGTTTTCAAAGCCTTGGAAGTTCTTGTCTAACGTTAGCGAATACAGGCAAACGGTTTGAGAAGGTATGGCTCCACTAACAATCCTGTATGTTGGACAGAAAGAGATGTGAAATAAATTGGATTGGAAATAAATCAACAATTACATTTTGTCAGCATGTCTCACAGCAACTTTATCTGGCATTAATAGCCTCCTGCTAATAATTTCTTTGTTTATAGTTTAGAACAAACTATTTCGAACATTAAAGAAATTGTTCAAATTCCATTGGTAAATGCAAACCTGTTTGCAGTGAGTGTTCGCCTATGCTAGATGAATCTGAACGCACCAAGGGTGGTGTGTTCACGCAGGTGTGCTGCTTGCAGCATTTAACCTGAAATTTGCATTTGAGGTCTGGATTTATTTCACTGTGTTTTTTGCCTTGATAACCAGACAAAATGTAGACTTTCAACACAGAACTTTTGCCATTTTCCCAAAGCTTTATAGCGCAGGTGTGTTGAGGTGTACAACAGGTAAGATCACATACCTCAGATGGACGCCGACTGCGTGCGAAATAACTGTAAGGCTGAAAATACAAAAAAAGATTCATTTGTCGAACCAGCCACAAAATGAATTGAGATCTCACAAGGTACGGTGTAAATATTTACACACATAATATGAATGAAAAGTCGCCCTCACAAAAAGTCTCTGGAGAAATGACAAATTATATGAAATGAAATTATATAAATGATAAATAAAAGGACTTACTGGTGGACTGCTGTCACAGGGGTCGGCAGAGTCAGTGGGGTTGCCTGAGGGAGAAGCCTGTGACAGAGTAGTAAGAGAAGAAAAATAATCATCAAAAAGTTAATACTGTAGCTTTCGGACATGCCAGAATCACATCTGAAGTCCTGTACTTTTGCCACTGAAGGAGAACATACCTCTGATCGACCACGGCAGCGTTCAAAATAAGGCTAAAAACAAAACAAAACAAAACATTCACTTAGGGAACAGAAACCAACTGTGTTGTCGTGTGTGTATGCCCTCAAATCAAGTTAGCGCATTTTGACCTGACCTTTTTTTATGTGAGGACAGAACCTTTTTTATGTGAACACAGAACTTTACACACCATTTCAACAAATAAGGCGATGTTATAAACCAATATGTACATTAACAACATGTGCATTAAGGCCAGGACTTAGTGGTGGTAAGAAGTCAGGAGTGCCAGGTGAGGCATCTGTGTTTGGCTCCTGTGAGCGAGGAACAAGTCACTAACTAGTCACTAACTACTGTATATAACCGCATCAAATTTAAAAAAGGGAGAAAAGCAACAGTAGTGAAATTTTTCTATTTTTCTATTTTCTTAACTAACTACAGATCTTAACTATCTACAGACTATCTGGTAAAACAAACAAAGAAACATTTAGATGAGCAATTAGATTCAGCGGGAAATGTGAATGCAATTTGTCCAGATTGAAAAGCTTTACTTCTCAAATCGATCGACCAACACAAGCAAAGATGTTTTGCTGGCCATATACATTAAGAAAAATTCTGAAGAAATGTGAAGGAAATATTTTAAAAGCCATGTGAGAATGGGAGCTAGATAGAGTTGTAAAAGTAGAGAAATGACACCTGGACTTACTGTTGGAGCGCTGTCATTGGAGTTCTCTACGGGGGCAGCCTTTATTTTCACAGAACAAGGGACAATACAGTAAGACACCACCCAAAGGCCTTCTAAGATATGTTATATTATTATAAAATATGTTATTTATTCTTTCATTTATCTTAAATCATACTGTATTATCTGACAACATAAAAAAGCCTACTTGTTTCAAATATACTGTTTTATTGGAATGTTGGGAGCTAGATAGAATTGGAAGAGAAAATGACGGCTGGACTTACTTGTGGAGCGCTGTCATCTGCATTCTCTCTGGGGGGAGCCTGAATATGAGCAAAGATCAAGGGTTAATACAGTAAGCCACCACCAGAGACCTAGCAGGGCATTCATTTTTTCATTCAGTTTAAATCCCCAACTCTAAAGTGACTGTACTCTGTATGAATCAGCAGTACTTCTGCACAGTAACACGGACATGGTAGGCTGCTAAGTGCACTCACTACCTGATACCATCACTACTATGCTCTACATGAACACTAACTTGAAAACCATGGGTGTTAAATTCAATTCTGAAAAGTAAGAAAAAACTTTTAACAGTGTTAAAATGTTTCAATCCTCCCATAGGTGAAAACAGTAAACAGAGTGTCACCTAAATGGACGAGTGATGCATCTGATGTGTGCTGCTCCGTAGCCTGCAGTAGCAATAAATTACGATAAAGAGTAAAGAACTACGAAGATGTGGCCTATGACTGACTGTTAGGGAGAGTTGAAAACTGTCAGAAATATCTTATCTAATAGCGTAGAATAGCGGAGAATTCCAGCCATGATGGTCATTGATCAAAGACTGCCAGACAGCTGTCTACTTCATGCTAGCTGTTGTGCATGGCGAGTTATAAGAGGTAACCGCAAAAAGGTGGATCTTAATTCAAGGGTATTCTCTCACAGATCGAGTGGAATGGATTCATTAGCGGATCAACAGAAACAGTGCTGAGTGGATTTATTTTAGACAGGAGGCTAAATGTGTGTGTGTGTGTGTGTGTGTGTGTGTGTGTGTGTGTGTGTGTGTATGAACAGAAGCCCGGCAGGCGCGTTCTGTTTCATTCTTTCATACATCACCATCATGTGTCACTCAACATCATATAGTCCCTGGTTGTCAGAAAGCGTCACAGCCATGAACACTCCCCTTCCCTATCAACTCCAAAAGCAGTTGATTCGAGAGGCACTTACGCTTGGATCAGGCTCTGCCGCGGGGGCAGTGGCGCCCTCACCCTCTTCTTTGTCATCATTACAGCATAACAAAATGCAGCAACAGCACATCAGTCCGACTATAAGGGCTATGCATGGATTGACCTGTTAGTGGAGAGTATAAGAGAACGAGAGCCACGGTAAACAGTCGCCAAATGTATGTATACCTGCAAATGCTACTAAAGTACAATATTTCCAGTTTTCAGATCAGTATACTAGTATTAGTATTAGTAAATGCATCATTGTGTGTGAACCATAGGGGTGAACTAATGGCAAGAGAAGTTTTTTTTTTTTTTTTTTTTTTTACAGCATTTATGCTCTCTTGAATGAAAAATAAATGCTCTTGTCACAAAGCCCAAGATCATGGCCAGTCCTGCAAGACCCCCCCCCCAAAAAAAGGCAGGTGAATGTAGAGATCCTTACTTCACCCTCACCAGCAACTGAAGCACAAGCATGGCAGCAACAGCATAGCACTATCACAGAAATAATCCCCGCTGTCCATCCCGGACCAAGCAATTTATAAAAACTGAAGTTAGCTGAAAGAAATAAGAAACAAATGAGCAATTAAAAACCACAGATAAACTATCTTACATGGTGTTGTGGTAAACTTCTCAGACGCTCCACAAATGCCAGACCAGTACGTTTATCTAGGGGGTTACAGCCTACACTATCCTAGTGCGTTATATATAACATGTATGTGTAAATATGTAAGATGTTAACGTGAATGTGGGCACCAGGAGGATTTGTGTCAGCTTACTCAACTCTGATGAATGGTGAGCCCAATCCTCAGCATCCAGCCTGACCAGCCCAGGCGTCGAAAGATAGTTCAGAGGAGGATGGGCTGAGGATCTAGAGGCCGATGAGGTAGGCACAAACACGAACACGAAATAACGTCAAATAATCCAAAGTTCTAACGAAAACCTGAGAGCCTGCTACGCTCCACGTTACTCTGGCATCAAGTCACCCTGAATCTGCCTCAGGGACTTCCAAATTCCAAATTTCCAAATATCGAATTTGTGGGCTTCAAATGTGTATTATTTGAAAGAGAGTGAATTTAGACATGTTTTAAATGTTGTTACCCATTTTTTTCAAGTCAGAAAGAGGCATATATCCAATGCATTTCAATAATAGAATGTTTACCACTTTAGAATGTTGAAATGTTCAGGTGTGAAAAAGGTCTTTAAAAGGATCCCCGGCTAGTTGGGCATGTTAGCGTTATAAGACTAGCATTGGCGTCAACTTTAATTGACGTTATTCAAAAACATTAAAAATACGACGGTTTTAAAGAAAATGTTTATTAGAAGCTTAAATTCATTTCTTTAGTAAAGTTCCATTGTTGTTACGCCTCAATGACTTATGGGTAAAACGTGACGACAAATGGTTGCACTGCTTTCGGTCAAGCTGGGGCTACACATGGACAACGTAAATATTGATCCTCTATCGTATCCTCACCTCTCCGATCATCTTCCAACACCGTGTACTGTCTTCCGCGTTGTTCCCTTAATTCATGGTGCCGTAGGTTTAAACGGCAAACTTAACAGAAGAGGTATTTTACTTTGCAATAACGTCCTAAACTGGTCCTGTAAAGCCATAGAATTTTGCTGGACAACCATTTGATGTCACGATTTACCCATAAGTCATTGAGGCGTAACCGTAATAGAACTTTACCAAAGAAATGATTTTCAGGTTCTAATAAACATTTTCTTTAAAACAGTCGTATTTTTAATGTTTTGAGGTAACGTAAATTAAAATAGACGTCGTTACTAATCTTATAATGTTAACATGCCAAAGTAGCCGGGGATCCTTTTAAGAGCCACCAAAGGAAACCACCCTGGGGTATGGGGTGTGGAGATGTTTTGTGTCATGTCTCGCAAATGCCATCTACCTTAATCTTAACAAATGGCAATAAAAAAATGTGGCATAGCCTATTATTATTACATACGATCACGTTTCCTTGTAGTCGGTAAGGCCAGATGTTCATCATCGTCATGGACTTCATATTGTCCTGCATCATTTAACGACCCAGTTGTCATGTTGTGAACTGTTTCTTTGGTCATGTTTTGTTGTTCTGATGCTGAGAAAAAGATGAAACAATGAGGAGAAAAAGTGACGTAACTAATGGACAAACGGTTTTCGTCTTAATGAGTTGTCAGTGTTTCAAGTCGGTGAGAGGATCTAAAGTTTTAAACTCAGTTCAAGACAGCAATTGAAAACAACCATCATGATACTGTAAAACTAGAACAGCGCTCAGAGAGCGCAGACCTCCGCCAAGGCAATGTGGTCGCAAACACAATATTCATTCCAGATCATGTTCTGGATCACCGATCGCCACCAAAATTTAATCCGCTCTTGCTTGTCCCAATATACACATTGTCCGAAAATTTCATCCAAATCCGTGCAGTACTTTTCGAGTTATCCTGCTGACAAACAAACAGACAGACAGACAAACCAACAGACAGACAAACCAACGAGATCGAAAACATAACCTCCTTGGCGGAGGTAAAAATTTGCTATGCCATGAGGTAAAACCTGGCCTCCAGCCAATTCCAAATACAGTTTGACAAATAACCAAACAGAGTGTTCAGCACACCTGCAAGAACCCATTTGTCACATCAAATTACAGATAAAGCAAAAATAGAAGTTAAAGAGACAGTAGGCTGTATGTAACTTTTACAGTAGCTGTTCCTTATAGGCATAACAGCACCATTATCGCTGTAATCTGTTCCACAAGCTCAGCATCTGTTCTTACCTTCAACAGTGACCGCAGTGCTGGATATGTATCCACCGCTGTCCCTGAGAAAAGTGTAAAGGCCCTGGTCAGCTTTGGTTATTCTCTGTGCTGTCCAGCGTCTGTCTGTGACTGTGCCCCTGGCATCCTTTTCATCCAGTCTCTTCATCCGGCTCCACAGGACCAAGTGTTTGTCTGCGTGCTCCGCAGGGGTGAATTCCAACTCAGACGCCTCTGCTGGCACATCCAGACTGAGCTCCTCACCGTAAAACACTTTTTTATGAGCACCACAGACTACAAACATAAATAGTATATAATTTTGATGGACAGAAAAATTGAGAGAAAGTAAAGAAATTGAGTAAAGTGTAAAAGAGAAACATATTTATTTCACTTGCGTTGATGACATTACAAAACATAGCCAACTCACATTTGAGTATTATTTTGACATGCCATAACTTGCTCTCATCAGGAGATATCTTCCAGTAATATTCCCCTTCATGGTTTTCCATAACCTTCTGTATATAAGGTCTGCCATGCTTGATCCGAAAATGGGGGTCAAAGCTCTATGGAAAACAGGTACATGTGCATTAATTTATTCACAACTTAATCTATATGTTATACAACAGTTGTATCTGGTCAAAATATTTATGAATTTCTGATTGGATGATATACATTCTTGTCACTAGGAGTGGGAATATCCGCTGCTATACCACAAAAGGTGACGCTTTACAGCTAGTAATCACTCCAGATTTTCCACAGACTACTCATTCAAAGCCATTGATTGCAGCTTGGAAAGAGAAGGATGAACTAAGCTTGAAACTAAATTATGTTGAGGAGCAGAGGATGAACATAATTTGATGTCTTAAAGCTTTGTCCGTTGGTAATGGAACTGTGGCAAGACAACATTTGTGGTTGCGGGGATGGTTAGCAGCCATGGTGATATTTGCTACCAACCCCACTCCCTCTCGTGTTATATTGCGTAAATAAAGGTTCAACAGAAAGACATTAACAAGACATAGGCCTACGCTATGTCCCAACCAACCCAATGGTACCATAAAATGCAAACCAGACAAGACAAAAGAACAAAAAGAACAAACAAACAAACAAAATCTCTATTGTTTGGATATAGAATAATAGCTGACATCTGTTACCTGTTTAGTATCTGCAACAGTCTTCTCAATGCCATCTTTCAAGAAGACAAAGTACATGTACACACTGCCTTTATGTGGCTGACTATAGTCATAAGGAGCTGGTTTGAAATAGAAGGGTGACCCAAGGCATATCCCCTTCACTTCTGGAACACTTTCCACTGGGAGAGAAAAGGGGGAGAGAAAGATGGGTTATAGTTTCGCCTGACTGTCATTGTCTGTTTTTTGTTCTATGTTGCATGGTCGTATGATGCGCTATCATGAAAATATTACAACAGGGAGTTCTTAGGGATTTTTAATGAAACAAGCAGGGTTTTACAGCTATTACCGGTATACTTTTTCAGACCATGGCATTGCCTACATAAAAATGCTGCAATATGGCCTGATGAATTATTTGGCCAAAGTTTAAAAGAGATAAATGATACCATAACATTAGAATTCTTTATTATTTTGCATTTAGTCCATGAGCCAAGGGCCCAAAAATGGGGTTGTCGGTATCACTGGGGTGTCAAATTGGCCTTATATTTTTTTGAAAGCTATGCATCTCTGGAGTATATTTTGACATGATGGCAAGTTGGATTTGGCAGTTTTGTGATTTTATAGCCCCTCATGTCCTAGTACTTCTCCCATCGAAATCCATTGAAATTCCAATCCACTCCACAGTGTTTGTGCAATATCTCTTCAATACTTTGAGGGATCCTTACAAAACTTGGCAGATTTCATCACCACTAGGGCATAATGGGATGCCCAAACATTCAAAAAGTGGCCTTCAAGAAGAGAACAGCCCAAGAAGACCGGTTCTTCAGTTTTGCTGCCAGAGATTTACAAGATTTGCTCAACTGTACCAAAACCGGCTTTCACCAGAGACTGAGGAACATATGGATCTTCCACACGTTAATGAGGGCCCTGACACTGAGTGTAAAGTCTGTGGTCAACTGTGTTTGTTTGTTTGTTTATGTCCTCATTTCTGTGGGAGAGTGCAACCTTCAATGCTCCAAGCAACAAAGGCCAGCATAACAGGCCATTTTGGCACATTTTTGGTTGAGTTGCTCATTCCATAATTGCCAAATGCTTACAAGCTATACCTCATTGTAAAGGTGACAAATCAACAATGAAAATGATGAGTTTCCTTACTTTTCGTGCTTGGTTTATTATGAGGTGTGTGGATTATGACTTGTACAGACAACTATGGAGAAGAGTGCAATGTGTTTCAACTCATGTTATAACACACCAAAAAGGTGCAGTACATAATTTAGGAAAAAACTTTTAGGTGGTTTAATAGGCTTTCCTTTAAAATTGTGTACCAAACGCATAAATTTTACACCAGGTTCACCTGATTCCAGTGCCGGATTAGACACAGGTTATAGTGTAACAATGTGATGTAGCCTATAGGTTAATTCATGTCTGATCATATCTGACATTAATGGTGATTATCTGTGGCAAGTTTTGTGGAGATCCTTCAAAGGGTTCTCATGTGAAAATATACTCAGGCTCAGGGGCGCCGATAGGGGGGGAAAGGTTAGGACGATTGTAAGGGCCCAGCACTGACAAGGGGCCCTTTCAGGGTTGTTAGTATTACTTCAAACAGTATTGGCTTGAGAAGACTTTTGAAATGAAATATTTCATTGTATTTGTTCAATTAAGCAAATTAAATATTGTTGTGATATTGTAGAATATTTCCCACAAATTATTTTTATGTAGTCGTTTCACCCCTCTCCCTTTTAACCAAATGGTATGGTCCGAATCGTTCAGCGGTACACCTTCAAATGTTTCTGCTCCGACGAGGCTGCTCAGCTGCAAGGTGTTCAGTCAGTTGCAACTGCTGGTGAGCATTGTTTGCCAAGTGTGGAAACAAGTTGCTAAATTAGACTTATGGTGTTGATGAACTATGAAGCCTTGTTACCCCAAACACGAAAGGACAAACAGCAGAAATTTAAGAGTGAATGGCACACGCATTTTAAAATAAGATGCGATCTCGCGGTGGGAGCGCATATGTCCAAATTCACCAGTAGCCTACTTATCGATTAAATAACTCTGAGAGTTTTTCTCTCTCAAATGCAGTACAGATATCATTTTAAAGTACTTTATAACGGCTTCACAACTGTAGTGGTTACTAGTTGCGGTAATAAACGGTTTACAAATGAATTAATTGTGAAGACAGTTGTATTGTGGAAACAGTTGTGATCATGCTGTCAAATACCTACATTTCTAAAACTGTGGAAGCCATAGGCATACACTGTAAAAAGTAAAACATTGCACTTGTTCAACCAATGTATATTTTTTCATTTCATAAACCTACAATTATTAGATTGTTCAGTGAAACTGCATTTCGCAATTTTATGAGTCACTCAATCTATTTTCTTAGACTGATATAATATAAAATTCTAACTCAACAATGAAACTGAAATTTTACATTGGCTCAAAGGACTTTTTCACGACTATGCCGGATTTGCGCATGTGCACGGAACCTTCGAGAAGAATGTTAACGTCTTGTCTGGTGTGTTAGCTTCATCAACCATCTCTGGCTTCTGGTTGTGGTCCACTGAACAAAACTCGTCAATAAGGTAAGGAAGGAATGAAAAAAAAGCATATGTAGCACAGTCACGCTTTTTGTATTGGTATGTACTGTAATTTTAAAAAGGTGACCAGTTGAGACTCTTTTTGCTACCGTTTCCTAAAGGCTAACGGCAGTGACAGCTAACATGTGCAAGGCTAACACAACTTAGCTATCGATAACTAGCTTACAGGGGAGACTACCTACTGTATGAGGCAGTTAAATACTTAAATATCTATCTCTATAACATTACTGAAATGTGTCAACTCACTACACTTCGAAACCATATGCGTAGGCTAGTCAGCTAGCGTTAATTTTGACATTTGGCCATGTTAATGATAGCATGCTATCATTGACATAGCCAGTTTACAGCAAGCCAAGGAAAACCACTCAATTTACTCGAAGGTGCCTCATGCCCAAATGTGAGGGATAATTTAGTTGAAATCTCAAATCTATGTTGATACTGTCTACCAAATTAATTATAATGTTGTTCAGGATATTATTGTGAAACTTTCTAATGGACAAAGAATAGGTGTGGCTACTTTATCCTGTACAAGTTTTAATGTAATGCTTCTAATACTTAGGTGCAATTTACTGGTGGATGTAATGTATTTCATGAATGTAATGTCTTGAAAAAAATCGATGCTATTCTCACGAATTTGTTTTATTTGATAGTGTAAATCCATGGAAGATACTAGATCTCTTGTGCTTACACCGACATAGGCAGCCACTAGGTGGCATCATTGCACCATTTTTTATCAGTAGGAGCGTGATTTTGCTGTAGGCAATCTTTTAAATTTGTGAAGGAGGAAATGTTTAGGAAATTTAGAAATTTTGGAAACGTGAAAAAACGAAATCTGTTGATGATACTGTACATCCACTCTGTAAACTCATTGTGTATTCTACTACTTTAATTTTTTAGATCAGACGCAGAGTTCATCAGAGTTACAACAGTGCTTCTGGAGTCGACATTCCTGCACCAGCTAGACAGGCATTCAGCAACACTTGCTCTTGCGGCATTTTGCGGACCTTAGATGAGGTATGTACAACCGAACATGTCTTTTTCTCACAATTAACATCAGTGAGTAGAAATGCATGACACTATTGTAGTCACACAATAGGAATCTAAGATCAATCTAATATCCTCCAACAAGGAGCTCCCGAGACTAAAAGGACAAAGCAAATCTCGGACGTTGGGCAGATAGATCCATGGCTCAATGGGCTAGCCCTATAGCCAGGAGCTATGGTGAAGGAGATGCCCAGGGAAATGGGGAGAGGTGATGATGTGCTATTGCATGTGAGGAGTGGGTATGGTAATGAGTTGGGTACGAATAAAAGCATGTAATTATAATGACTGCATTTTGTACAGGTTGTGGACATCAATACAAGGCGAGAATGTGTTCTCAGATGTTTGGTCATCTACTTTGGTACAGATTCGCCATCTCATCAAGGACATTCAGGTAAATGCACTGCTTCCCATCAACGCATGCACATACTTGCATATGGCCTAGTACATCATTTCATAATTTCAGTCATTCAAGGTAATTAATTCTGTTAATTGTAACATATAGGTAATGGAAAACCCTAAATTAAGTATTTTCAAGAAGTATCTTACACGTAATACAACATTACAAGTATCTTACAATTAATATAGCATTAATATTAGTGTTAAAATTAAAATGACTAAAGTCAACCCTCTGTATTGTCTCTCCAGGATATGCCGATGGACAGGCACAGTGATTGACCCGTCTTCATCAGCGAGACCAGCACAAGGGTTCTCATAGAGGACACAGAGGTTCTCAGGAACATGGCTTCCACTGCAACTGGTGCTGTTCGCAACCTTGAATATCCAAAAGAACTGATATTCACTGTGGAACTTTTGAAGTCCTCATGGAACTTGACACAAGAAAAATGACTCCTAAAGTGCATCGGCTCTGCACTCTGCTGCGCAGTCAGTGGCTGACTTACAGACTCGTTCATTGCTTTGCACACACACACACATACAAACTCATGTTTGATGGCCAGTCCCATTTCGTGTAATGTGAAACATTCTTTCATACAGGTCTCCACTATTATCTGTAATGTAAAAATTCAGTTTGTTGTTCATTGGAAATGAGTAGATTGACTTTAGAGGTGGCATACTCCTTTACAGAATTGTATATGAAATGTATTAGAAAGTACAGGTCAATGTCATGTATTTTAAAGTACAGGGCAATCTTAACAGTGCCTTTCAACTGTATGAAATAAATATTTAAAAGAATGTTTGGTGTGATGTTTATTTTAATATTAAGATAATTAAAATTATTAGCTTGTCAATTGCAAAGCCTTTTCTATCACTTGCAAAGATTTGATATTTCAGTTTGAATGAATCTGTTAATTTAGATTGAGCCAGTTGAAAAGTAATTTTTCAATTTAAGCCAATGTAAAATTATTAGTTTGTTAATTGCAAGCCTTTTCTATCACCTGCAAAGATTCAGTATTTCAGTTTGAATAAAACTGTTAATTTAGATTGAGCCAGTTGAAAAGTAATTTTTCAATTTAAGCCAATGTAAAATTTTGAATTACACCAAACCCACAAAAGAGTTTGTGTGAAATGCTAAAAATCAGTTTGGACTAAATGATGTTTTTTAGATTAGGTCAATGTAAAATCTTTATTGTGAATTGCTGCCCTATTATTTTACATTGATCCAATGAATCACTTTTTACAGTGTATATATTTATCTGTAAGCCTAGATAGTGAGGTTTTTTTTTGCAACTAATAACACCACTGCACCAGTCACAGCTGTTTTTGCAGTCAAGCTGATGTACTTTGTAGGCAGATAAGTGAAATGTTGGTCAGAGAATTCCCTGTGCTATTTAAGCTACTGTTGCAGGTTATGAATTAGGCTACAAGTTGGTCTATAGGCTATGTCTTCCAATGATTAAGACATGCTACTTTCCACAAAATAATTTACATAACAACTGAAACTGAAAATGTATGCCTCAATGTAGGTGTGCAGTGAAACAAGTCTCAAATTTTAAAATTGACTGCACATTGGGTTCAATTGTTAAAAAAAAAAAAAAAAAAGATTCCAATGGCTAACCAACTTGGATAAAAACATCTGCTAAATGCATAAATATTAATGAAAATGTAAACTACAACAAATGCTCAGGGTCATTGTCAGTATAATTGTCAGTAGCCTATTAGCCTACCTCACGGAGCACTGTTATGACAGGCAATGGAATTAGCTAAGCCATTGAATTAATAGGCTATGTGATCTTACAAAATATTAAAATGCACCAGAATGCAGGGAACGGCTATGAGTTCTTCAAAAATTTCCTGAGGGAGACCCCCAGACCCCCCATCCTGCTCACTAACAGTTGCTCATTAAAGGAAGGGAACCATGGATCATTTTTTTTACTAGCCTATAGGTTAATTTTCACAGTTGATGATTTAAAATGTTAAAATGTAGTTACATGCTTAGTGATGTAAGTTATGCTACAGGAAAGAAAGTGCCATCAGGTCAATACAAGCCCTGAGTGCCAGCCAAAAATCTTCACTTGCGCTTGAAAATTTTACTATTACACAAATTGCTATCTAGTTGGTGAGGGGGCCCTAAATTCTAATCTTTCATGGGGCCCAAAATTTCTGGCGGCGCCCCATAGCTTTCAGGAAAATATAGTGGCAATTTGCCAATTTGTAGTGGCATATAGCTATTTGAAGCCCTCTCCTAGGCGATATGGTAACTATTTTGAGGCACTCTGTGCGTGAGTCTACAGGGTCTGCACTGTCCGCACCGGGAACAAAGTGTCCCTCATTTGTATAAGAGAAAGCTGGAAACTCAGAACCCCTATGCTTATACAAATTAAACATGGGCTAATTGTTGAAATCTAAACATCAGTAAGCCAAGGGGATTATGATCGTTTAAATTGCTAATTAAATAAAATAGGAGTAATCGCTGTCCTTACCCAGTGATCCAATTCCTGCAAACAAAGCACATTCACGAATTATTTTATTGAAACTATGACCCGATATTCTATAAGGTATTTTGACAGCCCTGACTGGCGCTTGCGGCGCGTCCGCGACTTACCAAATATCAAGCCGACTGGCAGCAGGCAGTGCATCGTCTGCATAGGGTTACAAACATATATTCAAAGGGATGACCTGACCTACACAATTCAATAGTTATTTTAGATAAGCCAAGCATACAAGATGGGCTTTTACATTTCACAATAGCCTACTCAAAATATGCAATCGTTTCCTGAGTTCCTCGACCACCCCCTTAATGATGGGGCTAACGTAGCAACTAGCCTACTGCAAGGTTTACGCCCTATGAGAAGTCCTATCAAACAAAACATGTCGAACTAGGCTATGTTCATTCCAATGACAGTGGCGACAAGCTGCCTGTAGGCTGATGGAGTAAGAATAGGACACTCCTCCTCCTAACTATTCCCTACTGTTCTCCATTGGTAACGGGCATGGATAGGTTTTTGGTACCTACCTCCTTCTCTTCTGTGCTGGCTCAAATCTGGAGACAGATGTACTCTCGTAAGAAAGGGTCCCTTCTACCCAAAGCCTACATGTTCAAGTAGGCAAGCCCAACGGTCGTTGCGAGAACATGCAGCGTGGAAAAGAAGGGAAAAAAGAGAGAAACTTGAAAACCCCAAAATAATCTCCCGACCTGCTTTGTTCACTGACCTATTCACCAGGCTATCAATGTCAATTTATTTAAGCAAGAACAATTTACAAACAACTGCTGTTGACCAAAACGCTGTAAAAAAAAAAAACAAAAAACAAAAAAACAAACAAACAAAAAAAAAAAACAAAGAGAGATAAATATATGCAAAATAGACGATATGAATGAAACTTAATCTTATTGTCTACTAGGTGGACAATTGACCACCCTGATCGATGCAGGCTGAGAGGGTTGAAGCGGAGCAGTAGGCTATAGTAGGCCTATTCCATGATCTTTGGTGCAGGTGTTGCTGTTAACTGCTTGTCGCGCTCTCCACTTGGCTTACAATTGCATGCTTTTATTCTCAATAACTAAAAGCTTCATTTTCATGTAGGGAATGGGCTGCTCGCATACTCGCGGAAATAATGCAAAGATTTGATCAAATGCATAGTCATTAATCAAATCAGGCATCACCTCTAACCATTACAAAACCATCCTTCATT
>JAODXP020000010.1:12541155-12566155 GCA_027497455.2 Sardinella longiceps
ATACCGCCACACCGGCAGATGCCAGTAGTGTGTCATTCTTCGGAACTGGTTGCTACAATAAGCTGGTGAAGAAGCTCTAAAAGAAGTTTTCAACATGTCGTCGTTGAATGACAGATCAGTTTGGGATGAGGTTGAGGTTAGTTTTTAAAATATGTTTGATGATGTACGTTTTAAACAATTTTATGTCATTTAAAACGTTTAAATGTAGGCTAGCCTGTTGTCTTATGGAACTATTTGCTCCATTGTTGCAATAATCCTGACAGTAAACACAGGCTAACACTATGAAGCTAACGTTAGTTACCAACCGGTATCCCAGCATGACACAGGGAATTAGGTAGCATAATGGCCAAGTGTTTTGGCCAACCGATATCTTTCCACTTCAAGTGATTAAGTACATTGTGTGAGTCAGAATGTTTTTAGAAAGAACTCACGTAGTTTTTTTAATGTCAATAATCATGTCCACACCGTGCATTTAAGTAGGATAACGTCCGTAGCGTCACGCTAGCATCCGTGGAATACTGGCTAGCTGGCTATGCAGTAACAAAGCGTCTCTCGATAGCCATCATGATCATTGCTAATGTTAGCATGATCTTTAACATTCGTTTGGTTGATGTAGAGAGAAAATCCTTGTTTACGTGTTATATAATAAATCTAACGTAAGAAGTAATGTCCCAGCTTGAATTATACTTTTGAGATCTCACAGTGGTCCTGAAACATTTTCGGTAACATTAGGTTAGGCTAACTACTGAACTGTAAACATTTCAGTGTGGCTTAACATTACGGAGCTCAACCTCCTGTTATCAACGTTACATATCAACATACTTTTTGATTATTTGAATTATGCTCTTTTTATTATTTGACGGATTTCTGAACATTAGCCTTAAATGTCTAAATGTTTCGTATATCATGTTTATTTTGTAGGATGGGATTGGGGAGGAAGTCCTCAAGATGTCCACTGAAGAAATTGTTCAGAGGACGCGTCTTCTGGACAGTGAAATTAAGGTAACGTTAGGATGACTGAACTGCTTAATTCAGTCGACTAAAGTTAGACTCAAATGTTAATGTTAATGTGTGTGTGTGTGTGTTTTCCAGATCATGAAGAGTGAGGTTTTGAGAGTCACCCATGAGCTCCAAGCCATGAAGGATAAGATTAAAGAAAACACAGAGAAGATCAAAGTCAACAAGACACTGCCTTACCTGGTCTCCAATGTTATTGAGGTAATTGTTTCATGAGGGGGTCTTAGTTCATGTCAAATAATAAAATGTATTGAATGTAGTATTTTGAGGACCAAAATATATTTCACCTGATAATGGAAAGGTTTGTAGGTCAGCAAATAGCTCTTATATTTATCTTTACTGGCTGTCTATATGTTTATTTGGGTTGACATACAGAATTGATACTGATTATAACTGTTGTGATTGGCAGCTGCTGGATGTGGATCCCAATGACCAGGAGGAAGATGGAGCCAATATTGATCTGGACTCACAAAGAAAGGGAAAATGTGCAGTCATCAAGACCTCCACTAGACAAGTATGCCTTCTTGTTAAATCCTTGGTCCTCACGCACATCCGAATTCATTAAAGTCGGGTGCAGTGTCAGATAAGTGTCACTCAAATGAACGAAGTAATAAGCTCCGGAGCTGCCTTCTTGTTACACCCATGAAACATGGTCTAAGATTTGTAATGTAAAATACCTGCACAGTGCTCTCCTGTGGCATCAATTGTGTGAATGTTGTTTAATGTATATGGGATTTGTAAGACACCGTTGTCAAATGTGAATGGTAGTAGTATTACTTCTACTTGTCCACTTCTAGTAATAATAATAATAATAATAATAATAATAATAACAACAACAGTAATAAATCACCACACTGAGTTTCCACTGAATGTTGACATTTTCAGTATTCACTTATTTGTATGCGTTGCATTTTCCCCATACAGACATACTTCTTGCCTGTTATTGGTTTGGTGGATGCGGAGAAGCTGAAGCCCGGGGATCTAGTGGTATGTATATCGAATCGATACAGACATAATCTTTTGCTGGCACCCACTAATTTTTTTGCTTGATCTTGTCCAGTGGCTTTTCCCGTGAGTAATCTTTTGAGCCCAGTTTTTCAAAACTGTTTAATCTGGATCACAGTGATCCATATTTGAAATCTTCTGAGCCCAGTTTTTCAAAGCTGTTTAATCTGGATCACAGTGATCCAGATTTGGAAATTCCATGTTTCGCCATGTGGAATCAGGGATTACTTTTGAAGAACTGGTTCCAGATCCAAAGATTTCCAAATCCAGATAACTTTGATCCATATTTAATTCATATCAAACAGTTTGAAAAACTGGGCCTAAAGAAGACAAACGGTTAATTTGCATTGTTAGGATCAGATTTGAGGAACAGCGCTAATGATCAGTGACTTAATTATCTCTGCCAAGGAGGTTATGTTTTTGCCGGCGTGTGTGTGCGCGTGTGTGCATGTGTGTCTGTCTCTCTGTCTCTCTGTCTGTGTACAACATAACTCGAAAAGTACTGAACGGATTTGTATGAAACTGTACTAGGACAAGTAACAACTGATTAAATTTTGGTGGTGAATGGTGATCCAGAACACCATCTGGAATCCATATTGTGTCTGTGACCACATTGCTGTGGTCCAATCTCCGAGCTCTTTTCTAGTTGTTGACAATTGTTTGTTTCCTGAACACCCAGGGTGTGAACAAGGACTCCTACCTGATCCTTGAGACCCTCCCCACTGAGTATGACTCCAGGGTCAAGGCCATGGAGGTAGACGAACGCCCCACTGAGCAGTACAGTGACATTGGAGGCCTTGATAAACAGATCCAAGAGGTATGTCGGCACTGTCTTTGGACCAGCTCTTTTTTTCACAACTGTGGTCAGGAAGGTCAAAGATTAGCAGCATATAGTTCCTGATAAACCAACAGGAACGCCATGTTTGTAGTAGAGTCTGTTGTGGTGACAGTGCCGTTATTCCCTGTAGTTGGTGGAAGCCATTGTCTTGCCTATGAACCATAAGGAGAAGTTTGAGAACCTGGGCATCCAGCCTCCTAAGGGAGTGCTTATGTATGGACCTCCAGGAACTGGAAAAACTCTGCTGGCCAGGGCTTGTGCTGCCCAGACTA
The DNA here is from genome assembly GCA_027497455.2 of Sardinella longiceps. Taxonomy (NCBI): domain Eukaryota; kingdom Metazoa; phylum Chordata; class Actinopteri; order Clupeiformes; family Clupeidae; genus Sardinella; species Sardinella longiceps. The sequence continues at coordinate 12,544,288 of JAODXP020000010.1, forward strand.
AGGTAAGGCATGGTGTGTGTGTGTGTGTGTGTGCGCGCGTGTGTGTGTGTGTGTGTGTTGCCTGTTGCAGGGCTTTTGGGAGATCTGAGATCTGATCTTTATAAATAATAATGGTAGACAGTGATTTAACAGGTTTTGTCAAAAAAAAAAAAGTGGTTTCCATTTAGGACAAGGGATCTCTCTCTCTCTCTCTCTCTCTCTCTCTCTCTCTCTCTCTCTCTCTCTGTTAATTGTTAAATGTTAATTTGAAATGTTGATTTGAGGCATCAAAATGTGTAGCCATTTGATGATGGGATCAGTTACTAGTATTATACTATAAATAAGGATATGAGTGTAAAAATGAGCGTGAAATGGTGTGTGATTCTGTGTACTAGCGGTAATACAATGCATCTGTGTTTATTTAATTTTATTTTAGGCAACCTTTTTGAAGCTGGCTGGCCCCCAGCTGGTTCAGATGTTCATTGGTGATGGTGCCAAGCTGGTCCGGGATGCTTTTGCTCTGGCCAAAGAAAAGGCTCCGTCCATTATTTTCATTGATGAATTGGATGCCATTGGGACCAAAAGGTACAGTTATGTTGCCTTTATCTATGCAACTTGCAGAAACTTGCAGGAGGATAACATTTTAGCCAAATATTGCCCTTGTGTGGTAGCCTTGCCACACTGTGGAAATGTATTGTATTGCTTCAAGACTTCACGCAAACCAGCCAGCATTAGTTTCATGAAAATTAATTGTAATCGAGAAAATTCTTCTATCTTGTTGATTTCATTCACTTTGAACAACAGCAATGTCCGGGGCAATTAACAAACATTCTCTTAGAATTGCCATTGTGTCATCCTGCATTGCTTTGCAGTTTGTCCAGTTGGTGAATTTCAGTTGAAAACGGAGTAATCGCCCTAACACTCCCATGTGTCATATGGAGTTAAGACAGGGGTGTTGGGCTTCTCTGTGGAGAACACACACTGAGACCACCTTTCCTCTTCCCCTCCTCCAGGTTTGACAGTGAGAAGGCTGGAGACCGTGAGGTGCAGAGGACCATGTTGGAGCTTCTCAACCAGCTGGACGGGTTCCAGCCCAACATGCAAGTTAAGGTAGGCACCGGTACTGGTCACCTGCATGCAGTCAGGTGCTTTTCCCCCTCTTTCCCGAGTATTTCCAAATCTATTAATCTAGAGAGCCGTCTTCATTTTTGTCACATTAGTGAGCTGTGTTTGTTAACAACATGTGTCTGAAAGAAGCAAAGATTTACAATTTGAGTTGATGCAGTTAGTAATCACAGAGGTTGCAGATTTTAAGTAGCTACGGGGTAAGTGAGTTGTCCAAGCCAGTGTAGTCTCTACTGATGTATTCTTGTAATATATTGTCTGATGGGAAGCCCGTTATCCCAGCTTTCAGATCCCTGCATTCGTTATGCTTGTGTTAAGCGGGACCGTTTGAGTACCTCATCACCCTAGTTTCTGATCAATTCTTCTGTATGCTTCCAGGTCATTGCTGCCACAAACAGAGTGGACATCCTGGATCCTGCTCTCCTTCGTTCTGGACGTCTGGACCGCAAGATCGAGTTCCCCATGCCCAACGAGGAGGCACGTGCCCGCATCATGCAGATCCACTCGCGCAAGATGAATGTCAGGTAGGAACGGCTGCCTAAAAGTGTTTACTTAGTGTAGTTGTCATTATAAAACCCTTATGAAGATTGATTAAAGCTCTAAAGCAGGGGTGTCAAACTCATTTTTGTCAAGGGTCACATGAGCAATGGGATTTTCCTCAGAGGGCCGACTTGCCAATTTTACACTCGTAACCACAAACATTTCCTTATGTTTCTGACTATCACTTACACAGTCCTAATGCACCACCACTTAATTTTGTAACCCTTTCCTGTTGGTAAGCAGGTCTAAGATGCATCTCGTAGGGAGTTGCCAGGATTGTGTTGCAGAAAGTACATCGCTAGAACTGTTTAGTCAACATACACCTACCATTCTTTTCAAGCTCTTTAGGTAGGCCGCAGGAAATGGTGTTAAGGCCCACATCCGGCCTTATGTTTTACACCCCTGCTCTAAAGCCATCCTTTGTTCTCTAGATCTCCACTACAGTTAATATTTTATCAATATGAACCTAACTTGTTATTTTGGGGTGGTGAATACAAAAATGATTTGACTTTTGGCTTGTAAACAATGTGTAATCCAAAAAAGGGGTTTTTACCTATACCAAATGTGTACCTGTGTGTGTGAAGTTAATGGATCTCATAACAAAACTATTTCCTCTGTCCTTATCCAGCCCTGATGTGAACTATGAAGAGCTGGCCAGGTGCACAGATGACTTCAATGGTGCCCAGTGTAAGGCTGTGTGTGTTGAGGCTGTAAGTATTCCCCCTCTATATTCACCATCATAGTTACCATCAGACATTGCACATAGTCTTGTAATGTACAGGAGGACCATCCTCTGACTTGCTTTACATTCTGTTGCATGGGTTTTTATTTAAGGAAGCCTGTACTCTGGCAGCTATGCAAATGAAGCACTCTTGGACACCATTTTCCAAAAGCACAGTTCCTAGCTAGTTAGCAACTTTGTTGGTTGCAGTGGAATTTTGGCAACTTTTGGGAAGCTTTTGGGAAAAGGATGCCAGCACTGCTTGTCTTCTGTTCTACTTTTGGCTACTGTATGTGCAATGGCCACATGCCTAAATATAAATTCTGTTGTCTTTTGTTTCTGTCCAGGGTATGATTGCCCTTCGTAGGGGAGCCACTGAGCTCAACCATGAGGACTACATGGAGGGCATCCTGGAGGTACAGGCTAAAAAGAAGGCCAACCTGCAGTACTACGCCTGAGCCAAGGGATGGCGCTCTGTATCTTCATGTGTGTTAGCATTGGTGCGAATGTGTGTGAGTGTGTGTCTAGTGTGAGTGGAGGGAGGAAAGCGTGTCTAGCAGCCAGGTGTCACTTGTATGAGTTGATCACTGGTCCTGTGAGTAATATTTTATAACCTTGGGGGGTGGGTTCCACCCTTGTGCATGACACAGAACTGATGCAGTGTATCAGCCTTTATTGTATCCATGGGCTGGGCTTCCATCGCACCAGTCCTTCTATTGATATAAAAATAAATAAAACATTTTTCATTGGTACGACTGCCTCTTCTGTCATTTCGACAGGTGTTTAATCTAAAGTGTAGAGCTCTGTGTCCATTATCATTACCATGTATCATTACCATGTATACCAAGTTAGTAGTGAATCACTGACTAAAACACTCAATCAGCCATAACTTTGAATTTGAGACACTCAAAGACCGTTAACAGGTCTGAAAGAACCACTATAATAACTGTTGATACCATCAGGACAGGGATGGGACAAGTGGCTAGACCAGGCGTCCGTTTCCCAAAAGCATAGTTGCTAAATTGTTAGCAACTAAGTTGTCAATGGGAAATTGCACGGACGCCAGGCTACTAGGCCGACCATTCCTCAAAGAGTGTTGGATTCCATTAAAGCAGCTTGAAATAAACTTTTTTTTTTTTTGTTTTGTTTTAAATAAAGACAACCTGATGAGTCATTTGTCTGTGGCGAGAGGTCAGGCTCTTTTTTTTTTACAGAATGCTTGCATTATCTTTCACAAGTACTGAATGGTGTAATGCAAGCTGTTGCAATTCTACAACCTCAGATTTGCAAGTACCTTTCATTAGCTGAAAAAAACAAATGATTGAATGAAAGCAGTTTACTGAGTAGTACTTGCATTGGGATGAGATATTAAATGTTTGTGGACTTGGGCCCGCATTACAAATACCAAAAACTATTTGGTTTTAGGTAATCCTTTACTATACATCTGTGCATGACTTGTCACTCAGCAGCCAGACATCCTACACAAACAAAACCACACACAGTTTCCAAAAAAAAAAAAAAACAGCTGTTTATTTGGATCAATCAGACCGAGCTCAGTGTTATGACGTCTGCTTTGGAGACCTTATCCAGGCAGGGACTTCCTCCTTTTGATCACTTGCATGACATCATGACATTATCAGCTTCCTATTGGCTGACAGCGAAGTGAGTGACAGAGTTCCCACACGGGCCCTGGAAATTCAGCATGAAAACACACTGGACAACACAAAACTCACATTCAGAGCGGACGAAAAGAGCCCCCATACTCTTTTTTTTTCTCTTTTCTTTTGTTAGACCAATAACATTTTTTAACATCGCTACATGCATTTATTTCTTCATGTGGGGAGAAAAAAAACAACAAACAAAAAAACATTTTGACTGGTCATCCACATTAGTCAAAGAGGGGAAAAAAGGTAATTTGGGGGAGCCTGGCGTGCAAAAATCTTCAACAATCTCTCAGGAACTTGTTATGAAGCACATTTTCCAGGGGAGTTAACGGAGGCTGTTCTGGTCCCCGGGCACTGGCCGCAACCCTTTGGGAAGCCGACTGGACACTTCTGCACAGATACCTTTGCGGTGCTGTCACCCTTTCCCATTTGCCCACAAGTGAGATATCCCCATTTCATTTCAATTAGTCATTAATATAAATCTCTAATTATTATTATTATTATTATTATCATTATTAAAATAAAGCTCTTCACATTTCCAATCAAAGCAGCTTGAGTTGCAGTGAAAATGTTTTCATTTACTTGTAGGCAGACTTGACAGTTTGTTGTTAAAAAAAAGAAAGAACAACAACAAAAAAAAAATAGTCTGTTATTGTAAACAAGTGCATACAAAGGATTAGAGGTCCACATCACCCCACCCTGGCCATCATTTATATTATTACAATAAAATGCTATGTGCCCTTCAGCCTCGGGATTAAAAAAATCTTTTCTGCTCGATGGCGTACGTCTTCCCTGCTGGTAGCTTCCTGAAAAATAAACTGTTTCCTCGGCTCATGTTGCCCTGTAGGTTGGAGACAAGCAGAGACAGGAGAGGTGAGGATCTTGTTTGAGATCAAGGCAAGGCCTCACTGGATTTGAAAAGTTATTTCAATGACACCACCTATTGGATATGGCTTTGTGCATAAATACACATAATATATATGATCATTCAGCTTTTGCCTCAACTTAGCTTTGAATGTTGATGTTACAGTAGTGTCTGCTACACCATAAAAAAATGTACACATTTGCCATCATCTACCTTCTACAATCACCACAAACTACAAACAAATGGAAAGTTTCCGAGCGCTGATAGACACTGACCTCTAGACTCAGATGTCTCCAGCAGTCGACCCACGTTGGGTACACAGAGGCGTATGGGGGGAGGCCGCCAGCCAGGCTGAAAACACATACAAAAACAACAGACTTGTTTTTCCCTTCTTTTTTTGTCTTCCTTTAATTCCTCAATTATTGTCAGATTTTTTTTAATCAACTTGCTTTGTGAAACGTCCAAGTGTGTAAATTCAAAGTATTTGTGCTGGCTTTCAGTGAGCATAATCCTTTCCTATGTGTATGACTTCAAGGTGTGATCCTGAGGTGGAGCCTCTCTTATCTTCTGGAATAGTGCAGTACGCTTATTGCCCCTCCCAAAGACTGACTAAAGCTCACAGATGACTCTTAACTATAGTTTGCACAAGAAATGCAAAACCCTTTGAGCGGATAGTACACCTAGGTCATTCATTTATTTATTTTAACATGAATTTAAAAGAAATGAACTTTGAAATAATCTTACCCGCAGTCGTTAACAGCCATTAGGTTGGACACCAACACAAAGGGGTATGTCAGCATACTGGCAAAAAACTGCAGAAAAGAAAGTTAAGATAAAATAAAATAATAGACGCACTCATCCTATAAACATACCAAACCAATAATTCCTCCTCTCCCCTATGCACTCACCCCAGTCACAGCTTGTGAGCAGTTTTTGATCTCTCCTGTGTGGCTCATCTAGAACAGGAAATAGAATGGGTTATCACTAGACGGTATATGTTTACAGTATGTTCACAGAATCTCGTGGGTACTGTTACAGTTACAAAACCAAATAAAAACCAAAAGTAGAGGGGGCATTTCCCCCCAATTTAAGTTTTAATTTTCAGAGTTTTAGATCATGTATACAGGTATTAATGGGTCATTTGACATTGTTACTAGGCTACCCACGCACGTCCAGGCCACATATACCCTTTAGTGTTGACCAACAGAATGTCACTCTCAGGAGCCGTTCAGACTAAGCACTAAAAGATCACTGGGATGTACTGTGCTGTGCATGCTATGGATGGGGACTCACCGAGTCATCAATGGCATATGTGTTTATGAGATGAGCGAGCATGTTGCAGATCCACAGAGAGAAGACATCGCCCAAGAGACGAGGAATCAGACCACTGAGAGGGGAGAAAAAAAAAAAACACACCAAATGTTAAATGTAATCTTTTACTATTCACTTCAAAACGATTTATACTGAGAATGTAATTTTCATTAACAAAGCTACATACGCAAAGAATCCAAGAATTCCCTCTTCTCTGTAGATTGTTACGACAGAATCAAAAACGCCGCTGTGAAGGAGGGGAAAGAAAACTCATAAAGCAACGTTGGAAACATGCTCTGACAAATAGATGTGGTGCTTTGACAAGTTTTGGCAATTAGTTGCAATGACCATACACACCTGTATTTGGTTTCTCTGCCAATGAATTGGACCATGCATCTCAGGGTGATTACTTGGGAGTAATAAAACAAACAAAATAAAAATAGTCATTTGCAAGGTCAATCCAGGTTCCATAAATCTCATCAAATGCAAAACAGACATTAAATCCAAATTCCTCATATGCTGAGCTTGTACCCATGTCCATTCATAAACATCAACATAATCACAAACAAAATATTGAGATTGCCATGTCCACTAGTTGTACTATTTGATTTAAAAATGACCAACAACCTTACCAAGAGAGGAACTTTGAGATCAAAACACAAGCCACAACCTAGTTATTCAATCACTTCCACCAAATTGCTAAACTACAGACCACATGCAAAAAGGTTACCATGGAACGGGTGGGTGACGATAGTGGCACAGGAACGGGCGATCATCTCTCTGGTCGTCTAAGAGAAGAACAACAAGCCAAACAAAAAAAGAAAAAGAAAGAGAGAGAGAGAGAGAAATAAGTAGATGAGCGCATAACTATGCACACACACACACACGCGCACGCATATACAGTACATCGCAGACATACATACTGTACACTGTAGACACAGATACATTTTTACTACAATATTCGATAAGCACAGTGGTAGCAAGATGATCCTTTACAACAGAACCACTCAATGATGTTTGACAGTTAATGACTGTTGATGACAGTTTCATGCAGGAAATATTTCCGGTTTTAAATGGAATAGTGGCAATATACGGTTTGCACGTGACTGCTGTTTACTCCTCATTCTGACTGACATCAATCAATGTGGGCGTATTCCGTATCTATGCAAACCAGATATCACCAATTTTCTGCTTAAAACCGGAATATTCTCTACATGTAACTGTAGTCATTGATCCATCACAATAGATTTATGTGGCCTTGCTTTCCACATTGATGGGCAAAATACAAAGGCAAATTAGGAAATAAACTAGTGCAATCCATGACCAACCTAACCTGTCTGGTTTGCAGTGACATCAATGTGCCAGTACAGATTTTTGCAGTAAAATTATTGCCATATTTGAGTCTTCTGCTATGGTGTCATTAAAAACCAGAAGCAAAGAAAACCTCTCAGCCACCTCACTGTTGATTTCCTTCTCTAAACAGTTTAAACAGTTACAACACTTAACCTACCTCATTGACGACATGCTGGAGCGATCCTACTTCTTCTTTCTGATTGCTGCTTCCAATTATCTGGGGAAATTAATTCACTGCATCAAGGCTCGGCATGCATTTTAAGTGACAAACATTCAAATAAATGTCATTCACTCCGGCTCAGTTCTATATCAATCTGATGTTGATCTGACAAACAGCAACAGAAATCCAATTTCCTCAACATACTATTAACTGCCATATATATTTGCGTCTATACATACCTCATATTTACCCTCCTGGCATTTCTGGAAAAAGCAATGAAAGTGAGATTAAAATTAGAGCATTCTCTTCCAACATAGCTGCCTCATCTGCTAACCATCTGAGCATCTGCTGTCTCTTTATTTAGCCTCTGGAAAGTAAAAGGGCATTTCAGGCTGCATGGAGGGGTCAAATACATCCTGCCAACACTAGAGAGTATTGTCTATGTATAGCTGCCGGCAACATACAGTTCACTCAAGTCCGATAAATGCCTAAAAGTATTAAAGTTAAAAGTATATAACTACTAAAGAGTTATGAAAATCATGTCTCTTAAAGCCTTTTGTTATAATGTCTCGTAATGCCATTGTGTTTAAGTCTACTTAATAAATATTTAATAGGACTATCCTCCCTCAAACACTGCATTACAGCGGGAATAGTAGTCTTACTGACACATGGCTTTGTCTGTTTCAGGGCCAACATTTTCACAATGCACTGAAATGTGCATATGCATATGTTCATATGCCAAGTCCCAAACGTTTATGAAATTGAAACACCACCGTCATCTATCTAATAAACAAACTAAAATAAGAGAAGTACCCCTGAAAATTCCCAAGAGCTAATGTATACTTTTGATCAAACTGCTGTAACAGCTTGTCAAACCAGTTTAAAGTCAATGTTTAGTCAATTTGTAAATGTTGTCTTAAGCCCATCACAACAAACATTCAGGGGTACACAGTGCTTAGGACACATAAGGTACGGTCACATCTTCCAGGTGTACACTTAGGAACACAAAAGGACAATGCATAGACAAATTGCTCAAAACATGCCTTGCAGAATGAACCCTTCATTATACCCAAGAATCATTGCTTATTTAGGCAAATTAGACTAGCTGCTGACAGTGAACAAAAGCCTCTGCTAGATGAAACAAATGTCAATAGTTGAGCATAAAGTAGCCTTTAGGCCTACCTGCAGGACACGGCTGTGCACAACTGTGCCAATCGTCCCTGCACAGAGTCGAGGAGCTAAACCATTGAACAGGCCCGCTTTGCCATCAATCTTCACTATGTGTTTGGCTGGAAGAAAATCAACACAGAAGGGTTAGGAAAATAACATTAAGCACTTAAATAAACAGCAGCAGGAAGAGTGATTTCAGATGTTCTAGTAAAAAATATGACCATGAAGTTTTCAAAGTTTACTTTAACTAAGAAACAATAAAGTAATCATGGTAGTGTGTCACAGGATGGGAATGTGCGCTGATATAAATGATTGGAAAGTGACTCTTTACAAACAAAAGTGATGTATTTGTAGCCTATCATCTAACAACAACAACAACAACAACAACAACAAAAACAACCAAGAGCCAACACTCTGGCATAGACATTTTACTATATACAGGATGCAAATGTGTAAAGGAGAATTATGATATCGTGGACTCCCCCTGAGCAGAAATGTGCTACACCTTACCATAAGCAAAGAGTCCTGGCAACTGGTATACTTGTCTCCCAAACAAATTTCTGCCTAATGTAGGAGGAAGGGGTTCATGTCCCACCTGTAAAATACCAGATGGATTGGTTCAAATACTGTACCTGGGATCATTTATTACAGATGCAACAGCTTACAAACAGATTTCATGTTGACAATAGCTGATGTAAAAGAAATGAGCTAAAAATTCATTACAAGGCAATGGTGAAGTTCTTAAAACCATAACATTGTGTATCAATGGCCTATATAAACATTAAGCTTACAAGAGGGGGGTACTTTCACTATTAACCAGAAAAGCTTAATCAAATTCTTGCAACAGAAGTCTTCGTTGCAAAGGCTGGTTTGCCATTAATTATTGCTAGTATAGTACATCAGTGCATGTTTGTCCAAACCTTCTACTAACTTCATCGGTCTCAATAACCTTAGAGTGGGCCAAAGGACACTTCCTGAAAAACTCGTTAGCTCAGAAGCAATTTCATGCTAACCTATGGGATATCCTGGTCATCCATGGCATCATTAGCATTAGCTGTCAAATCAATCTTACTGCACCCATTCAATTCGAGCCTGTACTTTTAAAGCAGTTCATGACAACTGCCAAATATAACCTTAAATAATTAGCCAAACACCAGCATTGCTATTGAAAATTCACAAACCCCCGTTCTCTGACCTTTAACGTCAGTGACGTAGAGTGGGAAGCCGGCTAACAACCTAACCTTAGCCAACAACGAAACACGTAGGCTACGGCTAACAAGTAACCAAGCTTATATACATTGAAATTGCATTTTCTAGAGGATAATTTAATGTTTCAAAAAGATAGTGCACTCTTCTACAACTGCGATTTCGCCCTGACCACAAAATATGTCTTATGTCAAAGAGGATTCCAGGCAAGCTTGCGAACAAAAACGAAAGGAATGAGCTAAAATTAGCTGACGGCAGGTCACCGTAAACGTTCTAGCATCTGCTGACATGTTGTGTTCGCTTGCTAGGACCGCCATGCCACGGAGCAAGCACGGTCTTACCTGCACTAGAACTTTGATGTACATAAGAGGGTGGGAGAGCACAGTCAGCCCAGATCCCAGCAGTACTTGGCCACATGTGTCCGCCATTATGGAGACAATTTACAATAACCTCCTCCTCCCGCAGAGGGAAGGAACAGATGAAGCGAGAGAAAGTCACGTGACTTGTGAAAAGTCCTACATCAGGTGACCAGAGAGGATGACGGTCGCGCCATACGATGAAGACCTGTTACCCTGGACCCACTTGCTCTCAGTAGCCTATCAATCAAACAACAATATAAACAACGGCTTTTTTGGCCAGTCTACCCACGTAGACAGTATGCAGTGAAATTTTTTCGGTCCATTGTTTGTGGTTTGAGGTGTTAGCCAGAAGGGTTTTTTGCATTTTGCAGAAACTAGTGCTGTCCATGGTGCTGCTGCACCAAACAGTAGCCTATAGCCTACACCTCAGATTGGTAGGCTATGCAGGTAGTGTGTGCTGGAAATCCTACACAGAGAGAAAGAGAAAGAGAGAGAAAGCGAGACAGAGATAGAGAGAGAGAGAATCAGCTGGGGAACTTCTTGAACTGCAACTGATATGTCGATTTAGGCCTAGTTGAATGGGTCAAAAAATTCTTGTCTGGAATTAGATTGGAATGGAATTGGAATTTGGATGGATGTGTGAGAAAATCTGAATTAATTCTTTATGTAGCCTAGTTGAGATCGGTTCCACCGCTCACAGGTCTCGAACTCCCCACCACGTCTACAATACACCCACTGCATGGGATATGAAGGCCCTCCAACTCAGCAGTTAGTGCAGGCCTGGGCAAACTAAGGCCCGGGGGCCACATGCGGCCCGCTGAGCTATTTAATCCGGCCCGCAGACCCTTCCCAAAGTAGAATATATTTTATCTTTTAGCCAAGGAGACATAGATTATAGGCCTAAATTATCGAATTTGTTGTAGTCATGAAATGCAAATCCCCCTTTTTAACCCTGCATGTTAACATGTCCTCTGAAGAAAGTGAGGCTACTGGTTTGAGACTTGCCAATTTACCGGCATCAACCGGTTGACGGTTAACACCCAGCCCATTAGTGAAAATCTAAATGGCAATCACCAAAATCACCAAAATCATTGCCCACCCCTGAGTTAGTGTGTACACTGTGTGTGTTAGGGGTGTGCATTTACCACATACTGCCACCAGTGAGCCCAGGCATCCATTACACTAACCCACCTAAATCCTCACTCACATCTGGGTCAAATAGATATTTCCTGAGTATCTTGTTTGATCTCCACCAAAACTTTGTATGGGACGTAACCCATATGCTCTGATTAGATAGACAAGACTATCACACAGGGTAGATCAACATCTAGTTTTATTGACAGCCTAGAGCATATAAATTAATGTATAGTCACCTCAAGGGACACAATTTCAGACTCCTCAACGGCCCTCTCAACTTAGGGCCCGGTAACTCCGTCACTCTTTTCCCTCCATATACGACACCCCTGAGATCCATCCCTCTAAAGGTGAATATGACAAGCATCCCTCTAAAGATGAAACCATCCCTCTAATAATGAATGTGAGAGCACAGATGATGAAGGCTGGACTGTTTCCAGCTTGAGTGACCAGGCTGATGGAGAGTATGATGATGATATCTCCTTATGGAGCCACAACATGTATCTGTCTCAGAGAGAATGGAAAACAGGAACAGACAACATAGGTGAAACTGACGGGATTAGCCATGTGCCTTTAGATTTATTTACAGATGTAAACAATATATTCTAGATATCTACTTCAATGAATCAAGACAGTTTTTACAAGTAATGTTATTTAAATTACATTATTTAATTTAGTGCACAATAAAAAAGATCTCTTCTGCATCCACTCACACAAAAACGCAAAACAAGAAGCCTAAGGCACAGAAAACACCAGATTTAAACCAGAGACACATTATAGAAGAACTTTGCTTCAACACAACAAGAAGGAGAGGAGGTTTGTAAAGACAACTTCACTTTTCAGCATTTCAGAATATATGGTTTGTGTACTATACCCATACTATATAGTTGTTTTTTGTTTTTTTTTTTTAACCTGTGTCACAGATACCTTGTTTGGCAGATTTAGTGGGAGGAGAAATTGGCTTTCTGCACTGTTATTTATGAAAGAGAGAGTCTGAAATGTTCTGTATAGGCCACATGACAGTAATAACCTTTACTATAATTCTCCAGGGCTCTTTTACATAGCTGTGGTAAAGGTGGTTTTTCAGCTATATACTGTAGATAATCCCATTATTATGTGTTTGTGAGGTCCCAAACTTATTATGGTATGTGATTTTCAAAATATGCAGTATTCTTGAAAAAATAACATAGAAATATTCTACTTAACATTTAGATGTAGACTATAACTTGAAACATTGTTTTGCATACTATTTGAAGTGGTTTCCTTTCTTTTTTTCAAACCTGACAACATTTGCTCAGTCTGACCTCTCAAAATGTGTTTATTTAATCATCAGATTATAATTTTATCATAACTAAGAAGAAACAAATACCATGTTTGAGATGTGTGAAAAAAACAAGAAAATTAGCATTATGTCCAATAATATTTAACATATTATGTTACTGTAACAAATAACAAATAACATATTATGTTACTGCCGTATATGATATGAGTTCACACATTGGTGGAACAAACTAGCAATAACTCTCTGACACCATTGGAGAGCAGACCAGGTGTAAAATGAAACGTAATATTATTATTTTAATAGGCTAAGCATAAATTAATATAGCCACACTGATCATAGCAATATGTTTTTGCTTCTTCATATTTACGCAAGCTCCTTACTGTTTTTTTAAGTAGCCTATTTATCCAGCATTTGATCTTTAATTTAAAATACAAGACCAGTGGTCTGGGTGGAGTATTTCAAAAGCTTTGCCACACACCGAGGATTGGGGAAGTCGCTGCCAAGGTTTGCATCAAAGCTGCGATTATTGCATTCACAGGCAATTAAAAAAGAAAGATTTTTATTTTATTACCAGCCATTATAGTAATAGGCTATAACACAGTAACAAGCAATGGTGCATTGATTCATATTGAGTGCTCTATTTTGTCCATTTTGTCTATCCATTGTGTAATGATTGATTGGAAGCACTTAGATTGTTGTGTGAGGGCAAACAACTTTGGACCATTAGTGCCACTGTTTAGGCCTTTATGTTAACTGTTTGGAAATTGTGGATTTTGAATTGACTGCTGCGTCAAAGCAACCAATAAAAACTGTAATTATGGTTACATTTGATGTGCAGGTGTGGTATTTAAATCATATTTCTGTCACAAGTGATTGCAACTGAGATTTTTGTGAAACGTCTAAAACTGAAGTTCACTGGTTAATTACAAAATGTTTTTGAAACCCTTTTGGTTTGTGGTGATGTGCAATCACTCATCTTTGCGTGAGAGGTGTGTTTGTGTGTGTGTTTATGTGTGTGTCATCTTAACCACAAACTGGGTGTCTAATCATTAAAGAATGGACAAGGTGTTTTTTTCTCCATGAATTCAGGGGCATGGTTTGGAACAGGGTGTTTAAAAGCAGAATAGCAACTTTTTAGCAAAGTTTATCTGTTACAGTAATCGGAAGGCCTACTTTGCAGACTCTTTTATTCAAAATGATGTACAATACAGAATATAAATTAATAAAGAACTGGCAAAATATATATATAGCCTATAAGCCAAAACCATAAAAATACAAGTACTGCTTCTGATATTGATACTATGGATAATAACATTAGATAATTTGCAAAAAGGCTAGTAAGAAAAAAAGAAAAATCAGAAATGCTACAAAATAGATGATCATCCACAATAGAACAACATATGACACAATTCTGTCATAAAGTAAATAAATAAATAATAAGCAAGGCCAACAGTGATGCTTTGTTGCCTCGGCCTGTAATGCAGGCATGGCAACAAGCCAAAAATGACAAAATAAGAAAAAGTTACACCAATATATTAACTCCATTTTAATAATTTAATTTAAAATGTATTCTAATTGTATGGCTCAGCCCTACGTATGTATCATAATGCAGCCTGTAGTGTAGTTTTTTTTTCATGTTTTTACAAATTTTAGAGGCACCACGCTGTGCAAAAAAGTGCAATAAAGTGCTGAGCAAACATTTCAGTCCATGACTATCTATTTGCACTGAGGATAGTCATAGACTGAAACGTTTGCACAGCAGGTAATTTCAAAATGAATTTCTGCATATTTCTGAAAATGCACACAAAGGGTTTTGCATCTAAACTCTTCAAACCTGTTTATTAATCCATGCAAAAAGGCTTCCTGTTTTTCCCCCCTTTCATTTTACCTCATCCTTGCTGCAACGGTCAGTTTTAACCCAGTCTGGCTTGCTTCACAGTCCACTTGTGAAACTGCTTGAGAGTTCTTCTGCATTCCTATTCCATATAAACCAGAGCCCTTGATCTTGTGAAACGGACAGAAGTGGCTCATTTGGCTGATCATGGCTATCTCCACAGTCATTTTGCTTGTCTGCCTACTGGGCACTCTCAACACCGTCCAGTGCCACTATGAAGAGGTAAGGGGCCCTATATCTCTATGGGATGAATCAAGCTAGATTTTTTCTCA
The DNA here is from genome assembly GCA_027497455.2 of Sardinella longiceps. Classification (NCBI taxonomy): domain Eukaryota; kingdom Metazoa; phylum Chordata; class Actinopteri; order Clupeiformes; family Clupeidae; genus Sardinella; species Sardinella longiceps. The sequence continues at coordinate 12,559,323 of JAODXP020000010.1, forward strand.
TCCTCTCTTCTCTTCTCTTCTCTTCTCTTCTCTTCTCTTCTCTTCTCTTCTCTTTTCTTCTTTTCTCTTCTCTTATCTATACTGTATCCTATCTTATCCACTCTCTTTAGAGCAGTTAGGGTGGTCCAGATTAATCAGCCGCCCTCTAATTTTGTGACCAAATCCATGAAATATATGTACAGCTACAGAAGTCATAATGCATGTTTGTAACAAATTTTTAAATTTCAGGCAAAACCTGAGGACGATGAAGAAGGCAGCCCAGTTGGTGAGTTATTTTTTTCCCTTTTAATTGAATTTGTCAAGTGTTCCAGATGACATTGGAAATCAAGGAAATGTATGTGTGATGGAACTGTCACTGATAACTGTTCTGACATAAATAACTGGTAGCATTTAAAACCTTTACAGCCCTGAACTTTGCAAAGTTTTAAGAGAATATGGGAAATATATTTTAAACAATTGTTTTGTATTACTTCATACTTTTAATACCATGTATTAAATGGCATATATAATGTGGCTTATATGTTGTATGTATGTCATGTTAAGCTTTAGACAGTTTCCAAGAGGAGGACAACACATTGTCCAAACTGATTGAAAGGCCTGCTGACAAGGGAGCAGGTAAGAATTATAACTTATTGCATCTCTCAAAGGAAATCATCTGATCTGTGCAATTATCAAGCTTAAAACAATAAACCACACATAATAAAGCAGATCTAACAATATAAACTCTAAGGTATGTGAAATTACCCAAGTACCAAATTAGTCCCAAATCCATTTGCCATTCGAAGCATTTAGATGAAGACTCCAGCTAATGTTAATGTGATTTTTTTTTTACTTTAGATGATGACATCCCTGAGGAAGAGAAGTACACTGTGTCCGGTCTGATTGAAAGGGCCAGCAAGAATGCAGGTGAGGAAGTGCTGCAGCTCGCAAAAGAAACCCCTCTACACATCACAATTACAGCTAGAAAAGCATTCAGAGAGCGCAGACCTCTGCCAAGGCATTGTGGTCACAGATGGTGTTCTGGATCACCAATTACCACTAAAATTGAATCAGTTCTTACTTGTCCCAATACACATGTTGTTCGAAAATTTCATCCAAATCCATGCAGTACATACACACACACACACACGCCAGTGAAAACATAACCTCCTTGGCAGAGGTAATTACCAAGATAAATAAACATCATCTGTGTATAATGTCCTTGTAAAAGGAGCTGAAGATCAGAGATATCAGTTTCCTATGACAATTTTGATAATATAAAAAGGCCTAATAATTCTGAAAGTAAAGAGTTGGATATATTGATTTGCTGGCTTTCTGATTTTGCCTAAATAACTCTGGTATTCTTTTTCAATCTTCTAGGACAGGCTCTGGATGACCCTGAGATCATGGAGGGTGATATTGCAATGCCCACTGGTCTCCAGAATGCTGACCCCTGCACCGCTCGAGGCTGCAAATGGCCTCGCTCCCGGGACGGCTTTGTCTATGTGGCTTACTACATCTCCAACCAGTACTGTAAGGCTCTTTTTTAATCTTACAGTTACACATACACGCTTCAAAGATACACTCTATAAGTCTAGTTGCATATATAGTACCTTTAATCAGATCAGAACAGATCTCTATTATATCATGATCATCTAGCTATACCCACACAAAGTCTGTGACTTTTTTAAAAAAAATATAGTGATCTTTCATCAAAACAAAACTGATTAACAACTTCTACCTTCAAGCGATGTGGTTAGAAGGTCGTTAAAACTGGGTTAGCAGACGTTACTTAACCCTTTCAAGAGAAACCACTGATGAACCTGTCTGTGGTTTCTTCTTTATCTTTGTTCTTCTTGGCAGCGTCCCGTGAGAGAGCCCTGATCCAGCAAGGCCTGCAGTCCTTTTCCCGCTCGACATGTATCCGCTTCAGGCCACGCACCAGGGAGAGAGACTACGTGTACATCCAGTCTCGTGGAGGGTACTGTACACAATACGCAATAAACACAACAATCACAACAATACACTCATTTTCTAGCAAACTCAGTCCAGAATTTATAAATTAATTGCTTTGTAATTTGATTTCATAATTTTTTAAAAGACAGAAACCAGATGAGCTAATAATTAGGGAATATTCCATGATATAAGGGCATAGGGGGTGGTGGGGGGTGGGGGGAAAGAGTGCAATTGCCCTGCCTTGTCATTAATGGAGACGAACATTGCACTTATTTTGGACACTCATTGCACTTATTTTGGACACTCATTGCACTTATTTTGGACACTCATTGCACTTATTTTGGACACTCATTGTACTTATTTTGGATTTTTGCATCATGGTGACTGACTGTACTTCCAGTGAATATTTAAAAGAACAGTCTCAGTCTGCTGTCTCCACACTGATGGTCACATCTGAATCTCTGTCTCTCTCCAGATGCTGGTCCTATGTGGGGCGTAGAGGTGGCGGTCAGGTGGTGTCCCTGGCCAGACGTGGGTGTGTGTACTTCTCTGTGATCCAGCACGAGCTCCTGCATGCTCTGGGCTTCAACCATGAGCAGACCCGTAGTGACCGTGACCGATATGTCCGCATCTACTACCAAAACATCATCAGGGGTGAGCAAAACTTTCTGTGCTATTCTCTTCTCACAGAAAAGATGATTCATCAGCAAAACTACTTATTAAGTACTGTATCTTCTTCCTTTTCTAAACTGACTTTGAACCTCTTTTCTACTAGGGCAAGCTTACAACTTCAACAAGATTAACACCAACAACCTGGGAACCCCCTATGATTATGGCTCCGTCATGCACTATGGAAGGTCAGCTATGAGCCTCAGACACATTCTCTCTTTCTCTCTCTCTTTCTGTGTGTGTGTGTGTGTGTGTGTGTGTGTGTGTGTGTGTGTGTGTGCGTGAGAGAGAGAGAGAGAGAGAGAGAGAGAGAGAGAGAGAGAGAGAGAGAGAGAGAGAGAGAGAGAGATGTATTTCTTTTAAAGACAAAAGATAATGAAGCACTATACACTGCAGTATATGCTTTCTTTGGTGACAGATATACTTTTTGGTTTTCAGGTATGCCTTCTCGGCAAATCGCCAGCCCACCATTGTCCCCTTCCCCAACGCCAATGTTCAGATTGGGAGGGCCTCCCAGATGAGCCGCAATGACATCCTAAGAGTCAACCGCCTCTACGGATGCAGTATGTAGTCTGTTTCCTCCAAACCAAAGCCTTACTACAGCACAACTTTCACAGACCAATACATGCATACATACAATAATATTTGCAGTATTAGTAATAATAATAATAATAATAATAATAATAATAATAATATTTACCCTGCAATGACTTGTAAATAAACAGGAGGCAATGTCTTTCCCTCCTTTAATTTAGGGAAGACCGCCCTACTCCAATAAAGTTTAAAATGGTGAGTTGTAAAACTGTCACCAGCAAATAAACATAGAGCACTGTGGTAAACCTTGTTATGAGCTTTCAAAGTAGAAAGAGCTACAGTATATGTACATGTAAAGAACATCACCCTAGTCTACAACTGACAAAAATGGTTGATTCAATGATGGTCTTTCTTATTCAATTATTCTGAGTAGACTGTAGGAACTGACTACCCTGACTTCTCGGTTTTTCCAGAATAAGGTCTGGCTGATAAGCTGAAGACCCCGTCGTCAGCTCAAAAGGAGAAGTGGCTTTCTTGCTGAAATGCATAAAGAAATGCAAAAATAAACAAAACAATTTGTTTGTAAACCTTTGTTATGGGATTGTTTTGTTATAATATTACAAGTTTTCATAAGCCCGAAACATTGTCTATCCGTTGATCAATTGTTAAATTGCTTTCATGTTAAACCAATAAAGATGGGCAGAGTGAAATGTGTTGTTCAAGGTCATGTTTCCTTTTCTTAACTGGTATCTATCATCCACTACATTTAAATGCAAAAAACACATGCACAGTTATCTCCTATAAAGATTTGGATTATGAAACGCATTCTTTGCATACCAGGTCAAAAACATTGGTGAAGACACAGACATATCAAAATACATAGGTTAAGACAGACATATCAAAAACATTGGTGAAGACACAGACATATCAAAATACATAGGTTAAGACAGATATATCAAAAACATTGGTTAAGACACAGACGTATAGACGCCATATTGTTTCTGTGTACATCATGTTCCTCACGGTTCCCCCTCAAAAGGCCCCAGCTGTGGTAACACCTCAGCCACTAATTACCTCTATCTGTGTCTGGCATCTGTCTGCAATGAGAGTGATGTGTATATAAACACGCCTCTCAGGAAAACATCCCATAATACCCTCAGAATGTAGATTGAGGCTCAAGACTATCTGTGCTTTTTATACTACCATGACACTTCATTCCTTAATTTCCTTCAGGATAATATAAAATATCTCTATCACTATCACTTCACTTTTGGATGTAATCTAAAAAAGGTGTCACCAAATATCTAACAGCATTTTTTTTATTATTATTTTTAAATCTGAAGTTGAATGGATATTTTTTTCTTGAGGGTGATTTGTAGGCAGTTGTGCTGGCACAGGAAATAGGATAATTATGGTTGGATTTGCTCGAGCTTTTCTGGCCGTGGTCTTCTTCTTTTTCTTCTTCTTGTGTATTTGGGGTGCAGATGCCAAGGTGAGGATCCAGACATCTAATATTGTTCTCCTGTGTAGCAGAAGTGTAGTTTGTACAGACAAGGGGAAATTATGTCTTATTTCATTGATAAGCTCTCTCTCTCTCTCTCTCTCTCTCTCTCTCTCTCTCTCTCTCTCTCTCTCTCTCTCTCTCTCTCATCTGCTTCGTGGCCCTCAGGCTGGTAAGTCGATTTTTTAAATTTAAATCTGTAAAGCATTATCAATAGTTTGCTCTTTGATGATCTAGTAACAATCTACATTCCAGCGCTTCAATAATCATTATGGTGCTCCTCCAATATTTGATTTTTTGATTTCATCTTTGCTTGGCTGGCTGTATACAGAGCTCAGTGTTGTTTGCCTTTGGCCTTTTCTCCAGACATATCTGAGGAAGACATGCCTTCCTCACCTGAGCTGCCTGTCTCTGTGATGCTGCAGAGGGCTAACTTTGGCCTTGGTGAGTCAGACACAATGCTATCCTTTACAAAGACAGAGCAAGTCTAACTTCATTTCATTTTCATGGTAAATCACATTGAAACATTATAATATATGTAAACCTACCTGATGTTGCCTACTGCCACTGCATAAAACCATCTGCATCACAGCACTCATTTCCACTTCATTTAAAAAAAAAAATCTGTGTTGAAAATAATCAATCAAATTATAATCATTAAATCAAATCAAGTCATAAGCTATCACATAACACACAAAAGATACAGTGGATGACATCCCTTGGTGTGTTTATTTGCTGATCCTAACTATTATGTATGTTTTCAAAAGTGCATGCAGCTGATGAGCCCCCCCTGGTGGATGATATTGCTATGGCCTTTAAGATGAGGCGATTCTCTGAGCCCTGTATGTCCAGAGGATGCATGTGGCCCAAGTCCAAGACAGGAAATGTGGAGGTGCCGTACTACATCAGCAATGACTTCTGTAAGTCCCCATGTAGTCAGGTAGCATGTAGATGGCTAAATCATCTGACCACTGATTGGCTTTTTTCTCTTCATTTCTCATATCATCTAACTTTTTGGCCGTTTTTTCACATTTTTGCCTTTTCAAGCTATCGATGTCATTTTATTTCTATTGTCAGATAAATTTGTCTTTTACAGCTTTTTTAAACTTTCTCCATGCACTATGTAATTTCCCTGAAATTACAATCTAGAAGAGAGTACATAGCCTCTCCCCACATTCCAGTGAAAAAGCCTCAAATGAATCCATAATAGGGGAAATGTTGTAAATGTCAGGTTCGTTGCAACAGGACAGGCAAACCAGGCAATTGCCTAGGGCCCCAAACAGAAGGGGGCTCCCAACATCTGCTGATGATTTACCATTTCATAAAATAGCCACAATGATTATAGCCAAGACAACTGTGAGGAAAACTACTGCACAGAATGATGGATGAATACTTGTAAAATGTCAGATATGCAGCCTATGCACTTTTTGTTTGTTCCTATGCTCCTCTGTCCAATCCCCTCTCCTCCAGCTCCCCGTGAGAAGTCAATCATCCAGCGAGCTCTGGACTCCTTTGCCTCCTCCACCTGTGTCCACTTCAAGCCCCACACAGACGAGAGAGACTATATTGCCATCTACTCCAGAAATGGGTGAGCAGCCACAGCATGGTAAACATCTAGGAAGATGCAGCCATAGCATAAACACACATCTAGGAAGATGCAGCCACAGCATGTTAAACACATATCTAGGAAGATTTAGGGCCTGGCAGCAAGTTATAGACCTCCAATATCTACTCATAACTCCATAATCTTGCCATCAATGGACACATACCAAAATGCCCCTATGCAATTGGATAGTCTTATGACCAGTCAAAGGAGTAAACAAGCCCCCCAAAAAGTTTGTAACAATTTTGTAAAAAAAAAAAAAAACAATTTTTTCCCTTTATGTCCAACTAATTTATGCCAAAGCTCATTCAAACAATCAACATCACCAGCAACATCGATCTTTTTTATAAAAGCTTAAACAGCTGCTTCTCTGTCATCATGTTAGTCCCACCCCGATGCTCTAGCCTAGATGATGTTTTATTTTCTTCATTTCTTTCCCCGGCTGGCACCGCAGGTGCTACTCCTATGTTGGCAGGCGTGGGGGTCTGCAGATCATCTCTCTGAGTCGTAGGGGCTGTCTGCACCACGGCACCATTCAGCACGAGCTGCTCCACGCTCTGGGCTTCAACCATGAGCAAGCACGCAGTGACC
>JAODXP020000010.1:12568655-12614948 GCA_027497455.2 Sardinella longiceps
GGGTAAAACTTTTTCTTCTGTCAAACAGCTTGAAATTCACAATCCTATCATAGCATCCTTGAGTGTTGTATGACTTTTTTAAAGTAATGTTTAGGTATTGCCATACAGTATGTACTGTGTTCTGTAGATGCACCTGATAAGAAATGTTGTAATTTTAGGCCCCATCAGGTGATGATGAATGGGGCCGCTCAATGGGTGAGTATGTCTGCACTATAATATATCATATAATTATATTCCCTTTACCTACCTATACCTACTATCCTAAATCATCCTGAAATATCCTTTGAAACACATTTAATATGTGAATATTAGATGTACCATTTGATGTATTCAACATTTGAAACATTTCATAAGAAAGTGTTACCGAAAGGGTTATGCTGACTTACAAAGTAATAAGCAAACTCATTCAGTTTCAGTTTAGTTTCACTGCGACTTGGTGATGAGAAGCTGCAAGCTGTAAATGTAATGCCTTAAAGAATCACTATAACTGCAGAGAGATGTCATTCATTCCGTAATAAGCCATTTAACCCCTCAAAGTGACTTTGATGAATAAGTCATTTAACCTCTCAAAGTGACTTAAAGGCATAGACCTTTTTTCATTCGTTATATGACACTGTGTAGTTAGAGTAAGATCTTAGTGAAGAAGAAGCATAATTACTATGTTGTTTTGTTGATTAATGCTATGTTGTTAATGGTACAAATCTTGTTGGCTGTGTTTTCCTTCAGATGACATTCCTGAGGAGGATAAGTATACAGTCTCTGCTCTAATAGAGAGGGCCAACAGGAATGCAGGTATGGAGGATTTATTTACATCTCACAAAATAAATAACCAATGGATATCATAGAATTAAATGGATTTTTAAATGGATATCATAGAATTATAGTGTCATATAACACCTACAGTATATGATTGCAATAGCAAAGTAATTCTTCTGGAGTATCCTTGAGTCAACTACTCTTTATATTTAAATATATTTTTTGGGCTTCTTGCCTTTAATTTGATAGGATAGTCGAGAGAGTGACAGGATATGAGTGGGAGAGAAAGGATCGGGAAATGACCTCGAGTCAGATTCGAACCCAGGTCCCCGGATTTATGTGCTGACGCAGCGCCCCCCGTGTCAACTACTCTTAACCTTTCTACTTGCTTTCTTCCTGCTCAGTTCAGTTCCGTTTCATAATGTTTCAGGGCAACAGCTGGATGATCCAGAGATCGTAGAGGGAGATATTGCAGTGGACACGGGGCTCCAAAATGCTGACCCCTGCACGTCCCGAACTTACAACAACTGCAAATGGCCTCGCAAGAAACGCTATGTCTATGTACCATATGTCATCTCCCCAGAGTACTGTAAGGAGCATCTTTTATTGTGCAGTTAGGACTACTTTCAGTATGGCTATGAATCAGCCTTATCAGCTATATTATAGTATTATAGTTATGGTATTATATATTCTCAATCTGTTATTGATATAAAACAATATTCAATGATAACTACATTAGATCAGTGTATAGTTAGAGGCTATACTAAGTCTCGTATGCATACCTACCTGACATGAATGTTTTATGTAGGCCTACTTAAACATCATTTTGCGTGTCTAAATAGAAGAGATATATACTAAAACTTTAAAAACCTTTGTAGATTTGAAGTCTGCAAAATATTTTCTTTACCATTCTTATCTACAGCTAATCGTGAGAGGGTCACTATTGTAAATGCCATGCAGGGTTTTGTTGGGCACACCTGTATCCGCTTCAAATCACGCCACAAAAGAGAGAGAGATTACTTGTACATCGAGCCAAGGAGTTCAGGGTATGATGCCTAATAAGTAACACAACAACAGTACAACAACAATATATACATTATACAATCACATTTTCAATTCAGTTGGCTTTGAATATTTTGAACGCGTTTATCATATGGAAGACCTTGTTAGGTCAAGAAGTTAGGTCTAGTGGATATACAATTTCCTTTTGAAATGTTAGAAAGACAGGGTCATCAAGTTGGTGAGGGGGCTAGGGCACTATTCCAGTGCACTGCAACAATATCCACTTTAGCGCCCCCTAGTGCTTCTCTTCAATTTCTCATTTGGCTCCACCACTATGTCAGGGGTTGTTTTATACTGCTAAGCACTATTGAAAGCCACCTCAATGATTGAATTTCGTGCATCGTAGACCAAGTTTTGCGAAACGGCAGTTAACACTAACTGAATGAGGCATGTCAAAAAACGAAACCTAATCATTTTGCTTTCGTTTAGAAATGCCCCACTCTGTTACTGTTAGCTGCCATTTCGCTATCTCAGTCTGCGTTGCATGAAATTCAGTGATTGAGGTGGCTATCAATAGCGCTTGGCACTATAAAACAATGGGGCTATGAGTTTTTGAATATTTTGGAAAATGGATTTAGACGCTTTTGCATATGAACTCTTCAAGTGTCATTGTATAAATGCACCTGCGGCAGTTGTTTTCCTCGCTAATGGTTATGTCACTCTGTCTGTTTGCAGGTGCTGGTCATTTGTCGGCCGTCGAGGTGGGAAGCAGATAGTGTCCCTGGCCCGGCGTGGATGCATTTTCAAAATTGTGATCCAGCATCAGCTAGTGCACGCTCTGGGATTTCGACATGAGCAGACACGCAGTGATCGTAACTCACACGTCCGTATCCTTTTCGAAAACATCATTCCAGGTGAGTAACAACTATTCTTCTACTTCTTCTTCTTATTATTACATGTATTATTATTAGTAGTAGTACTACTGTATTCAAAATACAGTACAGAGATAAGCCAATAAGCACTTTTTTTTGGTGAACTATTTTCTCCAAGGAAAAAAACAGGATTTCAAGAGGATGAAGACCAACAATCTGGGGACCCCCTATGACTATGGATCCATCATGCACTATGGAAGGTCAGCTCTGACTTCTCACATCTTTTCCAACCCCAACACTGGCATTAGGCATTAGTGCTCCACTATGTGTACATATCACACACACACACCACCCCCTCCTCGCACACACACATGAATTCTGACACACAGTGCAACTGCAAGTGCACACACACACACACACACACACACACACACACACACACACACACACACACACACACACACACACACACACACAAAGAGGGAGAGAGAGAGATAAATAGAACATTACATAGTACCATATTCCTTATTATATAGTATTTATGTACAGTACCATTCATATTGCAAACTCAAACACTGCATCTAGAAAAAAATCTGTTATGGTGGTAAGTGTACTCTCTTCCTTTAAGGTATGCCTTCTCTCGCAATGGGAAGCCCACCATAGTGCCCATTCCTGACGCCAACGTAGCCATTGGAAGGGCCCTCAGCCTGAGCAGATGGGACATTGAACGTATCAACCGCCTCTATGGATGCACTTGACATTTATAATCTGGTACACAACTAATGTAAGTTTAAAGGGGAAATTCACTTTTTAGCATGTTTAGCCCCTTTTATGGAGTGTCTAGGATGAAATAGAATCATCGACAACAAAATTTTGACAATTGGTCCCGTCTCAGATGTTTGTCTCATTTAGAATCCCCCCTTTTCTGCTTCAGAATGGCTTGCTTTGTGCATGTCCGATAATGGGCAACCTTAAACCTTGGTTAGTGGTGTCCGTTAATGTTCCAAAACAATAACCATTATCATTTCATACTATACACTCGAGAAAAGGGCCTAGACATGCTATAAAGCGAACTTCCCATTGAATGGAGAAATCTGGTTTTGATCCAACCCATGAAGATCTTATATAACATAGACTGAATAGAATAGCAATCCAGAGACTAAAGCTAACTGAATAGGGCAAAGAAGTGAAATAGACCCATAGACTGAATAGCAAACCACAAGCTAGAGCTAACTGAATAGGGCAAAGAACAGTGAAAGTTTGTTTCTGTCCCCCATTCAGTTAGTGTCAGCTGCCAGGTCACCATTAGCAGTGTATCAAAGTTTTTCTGTCTATTTTTTTCCACCAACATCAATGTGTGACCTCCAGTGGATTGAATACCACCGGATTTGTACTTTTACTAATGGTTTCCTGTGTAATGTCATTGTACACCTAACACTGTAAGCCTTTTAAAAACCAAGACATTATTAAACTTTTCACTTCAATGCACCCACAAACTTGTTTTAAGACCAAAATTTCATCTTAGACAGCATGTACACTGTAAACTTGCTAGGTCTTCTTCAGTAAAGTATGATGAGTTGTACTGCATTGTATACTGTATTTTTGAACTGGTGCTTTTGTTTGATCTAGCCTCAGCAGAGTCCTCTCCTGCTGAACTACTAAATACATGTTTGAATAAATAATATTACAGCCTGAGATGTTTTCGTCTAGAGTCTGATTCAAAGGCTATGGCATATGCTGCCATTCTCATTTGTTGTAACTTATGTTTTATCCACTACCCCTCTGGAAAACAAAAACATAAAAAGATTACAGTAGAGAAGTATGCACTCTATAGTTCAAGTTTACTGTATGTGCTCAGTTCTGTCTGCTCTTGGATGTTGTAACAAAGCAAATTTATCCAATGTGAGACTAATAAAGGGATATCTTATGTTATCTTATCGAACAACTTCAAATTATGAAAGTGTTTTTAAAACATACTTAATGGCAACTCATATTTGGATCAGTAAATCCTCTTCTAAGTAGCCTTCTCACAAAGTGTGAAACAAATGTAATCACAGTCCCTTACCTATATAAGTGTGATGAAGCCCTGAAATTGTATTGTGATACAATGTGTGTTGTCCATTCTGCTATATCTAAATCCAATAAAAAGCTGAAGCATGCTTGGTATACTAAATAGATTGATGACAACAAGTAACTGACCAGCCATATCCATGGGATGCCTTCAATAGACACATTGAAATTTGTAGATGTAGTGCAATAAACAAGCAACAAACAAGCAAATCAGTGAATATATCTTCCTTGTTGTCATTTGATTGCCACCTTTTGTTTGTTTCTAAGCCGAATGAAATAACTTCTGGTCATTAGTGGGCGGCATCATTATTGTTTACAAAAACTTCCTAATGGTGCTGCCAGTCGCTCAATGGTGTTTTTTGCCCACAACGGCACCTTCCAGGCAGCACAGCCTAAAAGGCACAACCTATAACCTATTCCTAACCCTAAACCCCTCAACCCTCATACTAACCCTAAACTGAGGGGAGTAGTGTCTTGAAGGCAGCACTGGAATGCACCATTGAGGGCAAAAAATATCAAAGACTGGTGCTGTCATAATTTTGTTCCTTAACCCAGAGGTTGCACATGGCCATATTTCACGTAGTTTGGTGCCTGAATTGGCATTACAAGTCTAGCTAGTGAGTTCCAGTTTCTCGTCACGTGCTGGACGGTCTGTGGTCTTTTTTTCCCCTCAATGGCCTCTTCCATGCAGCACTACCTTACCCCCCAAATCTAGAGTTAGGATGACAGTTAAGGGGGCTAGGTTATGGACTAAGGTGGCTTTACAAACCAAAGATCCGCAACGAGATGGGCAGCAACGTTTTAAAACTTGATTTGACATGTGAAATCTTTTGCGACGGCTTGCAACTACTTGCAGCAACCTGCGACGATTGATTCACACCGCAGCAGCTCCTCTCTAAAACAGTCTCATCTCATCACGGACCTTCAGTATGAATTGGCCTTTTAGGGTTACAGTAGTGCCTTTGAGGCAGTGCTGTCTGGAAGGTGCTGCTGAGGGCAAAAATGCCATCGGGCTCGATGGAGCTCCCAAGCAAATACAAATTCTTCACAGAACAACATATATGCAAACACAATTCCCTCTTGGCCCGATGTTCATTCGTTGCAGCAATTTATTGCATTAGTTCTATGAGAGGCAAGAAAGAAATTAAAAGGGGAATGTTGCAGGAAAACTAATTGAAGCAACAATGCAACTTCCTTATGCAATGCAATTTAGATTCAACGGTCCTTTTATAACTGATCTCTTTTGCCACAGTTCTACTTGTGAAACTGTTATTCAAACTCTTCTGCATTCTTCAGCCATATAAACCCTTGCCTGAGTTGACCCTGCCTGAGGACCTGAGAGAGAACAGTAAGGACTAGTCATGGGCTCCTCTGCTGTTATCCTGCTTGTCTGCCTACTGGGCACATTGAACCCAATCCAGTGTCAGGATGAAGAGGTAAGGGGCCTAATCTGCAGAGCAGGGGAAATAGTGACATCCAGCAGGAGGAACCCATTCCTGGGTCAAATGCAATAAGTAAGGGGGGGTTCAACTAATTGAACTTCATGAGATTCAGTATTGTCATACATTGAAACAGTTGTATACTGTATATAATTTCAGGCAATATCAGAGGGCAATGCTGAAGGGAGCAGCTCAATTGGTAAGTTTCCTCCTGAATGTCACATTTTTTTTTATTCAATGTCATTGTTATTGTCAATGTTATTGATTAGCCTATTCATTTCCAAAACACAAATGTACAAATTAGCATCTTATTTTGTGAAAGTAATGTCAATGCAAGAGCAAATGGTGGAGTGCATCGTCCATTGGACAGCCTCAGAAATTTTGTATTAATTTGAAAGCATAGCACAGTGTCAGCCACTGTATGAGCTATGAAGTTGTGTTGTTGATCATACCTTTTACTTTTGAAATATATTGTGTTATGCCTTAGAGGACATCCCTGAGGATGAAGAGTACACAGTGTCAGCTCTCATTGAAAGGGCCAACAAGGACGCAGGTAAGGTGCCCCTTGCAAAAGAAATGATCAATGATTACGCTCATTGCAGCCCTAATCACAACTTTAACATTGTCACCAATCCTTGACCAAACTATCCTGTTTGAGTAGAAGACTAAATACATTTTCATTTCATCTCATCCACTTGTTCACTTCATGTGTAATTTAATTTAATGTTTCAGGGCAAGAGCTGGATGATCCAGAGATCGTAGAGGGTGATATTGCAGTGGACACGGGGCTCCAAAATGCTGACCCCTGCACGTCTCGGCGTCGCTGGAGCTGCAAATGGCCTCGCAATAGGAAAAGATTGGTCTATGTGCCATATGTCCTCTCCCGACAGTACTGTAAGGAGCATTTTTTATTATGAAGTTTGGGTTACTTTCTGTCTGTATAGTGGCGCTATGAATTCTGTTTGCTAAATTAGATTTATCAAGTTGTTTTTCCCTTTTGGCCTCTCAACATATTGAAAAATAACCAGTATTATTGATCATTGTTAATGATATGTTGCATATGTAACATTTTAATATTGACTAGGTTATTTTAGTTCAGGGTAGTGGTAGGCTGTATTCATACTAGCATCTACATGTATGTGATACATGCACACAGTTTTGTCTCTAAAATATATGTAGAAAAACTTCTACAATTTCTAATATTTTCTCTTACATTCTTTTCTAAAGCTTCCCGTGAGAGAGCCACTATCCAGAAGGCTATGCAGTCTTTCGCCAAGGTCAGCTGTGTCCGCTTCAAGCCACGTGGAAGACGAGACAGAAGCTACTTGTATATCATGTCGGGCTCAGGGTACTAACCGCCTAAACAACATGATCAACATGAAGATCTATGATTTTATTCAATATTTGGATCATAGTCATCTATAATAATGAAAAACCTTATAGGTCAATAATGTTTTTGATAGAAATACAATTTCCTTTTGAAACGTGGCAAAGAAAGGATTATCAAGTTGGCCTCCTCAAAACTGATGTTTTAGAGATTTGTACTTCAGTGCAATGCACCATTATTTGACAGATTTTCTTGATATTCAGATTATGTGATTATGAATGAATTCAGTTGAGTGTGGGCAGTTGGTGGTTGTTTGACTCTCTGTCTGTCTGCAGGTGTTGGTCATATATCGGGCGTAGAGGTGGTCGGCAGACATTGTCCCTAAGGAGGCGTGGGTGTGTTTACCACCAGGTGATCCAGCATGAGCTTCTGCACGCACTGGGCTTCCACCATGAGCAGACACGCAGCGATCGGGACTCACATGTCCGCATCCTCTATGAAAACATTATTCCAGGTGAACAAAAGCGATAGAGTAACTGTTTGAAGAAACCTCCTTACATTATTTCCCATGTCTTTTTCTTCTTCTTCTTCTCTACTATTACATTATCATTAGCGTTATTAGTAGTAGCAGTCAAACTACTAGTAGTAGCAGTAGTATTATTAGTAGTATTAGTATTGTTGTATAGGCTACATAATAGTATAGACTATTAAATATTAGTGTACAGTCTAGACGGCTGTTTTGTATTTTTTGTTAACTACTGTATATCTCTAGGCACACAGCGCAATTTCGGAAAGGTTAGAACCAACAACCTGGGCACCCCCTATGACTATGGCTCAGTCATGCATTACTCAAGGTCAGTTCTGTGTTCTATGCACCTCTTCCAACACAAACACTAGTCATATAATCTGTGCCAGCACCACATGCCCTCCTCACTAATACATCCTAACACACTTCAAACGCTGCATTAAAACCTTGAATGATAGTAAAAGTATCCTCTTCTTTGAAGATATGCCTTCTCCCGCAATGGGAAGCCAACCATCATGCCTATTCCTAATGCCAATGTAGCCATTGGGAGGGCCACTGAGATGAGCAAATGGGACATTGCCCGAATCAACCGCCTCTATGGATGTGCTCGGCCACCTTACACTGGTACTGTACACTAAACTTAAAGGGCAACTTCAGTCAATTTCAACAAGAGCTAACTATTTTAATCACTTTGTTAGACATTTGTACAGTTGTTATAAACACTACAGTGGTGTGTTGTAACATGTCTGATGATGTTACATAGTTTTTGGGGTGATATTTGTAGCATGTTTAGATGCTGAAAACACAGTTCAAAAATCTGCCCCATTGGGTTAACTGTCAGGGCTTATTCTCTGTTCAAGGAAACCTATATGGTTGGACCAAAATGTCTTGCGTCTTTAGTATTGGCTGAAATTGATTGATAGAGCTGAGCTCGTTGAAATGGACTGAAGTTGCCCTTTAATATTTCAGATTTCAGATTTGATACTCAGACAAAGCCTATATGAAAATTACCACTCCTCCTGAATAGGAATATCATGATAACTTGTATGAAATTGCATATTTGAACTGGTGTTTTTGTGTTTGTATTCTGTTTGTCTAGAATAAGGGCCCTGGATTGCTCTGGCCTCAGCCCTAATGAAAAAGAGCCTCCTCCTGCTCGTTTACTTAATAAATCTTTGAATAAAAAAGTAATTGTGTGAGTTTCTGAGTTTCTGAGTCTGTTTGATAGAGAGTGCATTATAAGTTTCCATTCCCAATTGGCACTCACTTCCAGAAACATCTCCAGCAAGCAATCGTTTCTCAATATCCAAGATCTCAGACCCATACCATCTTTCCATGCTACCTCTAAGCCCTGGAGATCTTTCTGGAACTCTTTTGCCCTAAATCTTCTAACTAATCTACCTGGAATGCTGTGAATATGAACTTAAAATACCACACCTTTGCACTTTCAACTCCTGTCATCTTCCTGCTAGCATATCACACTCTTGATAAGGTTTTAACTTGTGTTTTTGTGTTATAGGCGAGTTTGAATACCAATATCCTCTTTTTTGAGAGTCGCTTAGGACATAAGCTTCTGCTAAATGCATAAATGCAAATGCAATCCCACCATTCTTATTTTGCCAAACAACACCCAGATATGAAAAGATAATGTGCTGCTGGTATACTTCCAGTGCTGAGGAAAAAAAGCATCAAACACTGTTACATTTAGCATGTTTTTTTATGTGATTTACAGCATGAATTAAAGGTATTGAAATAATCCTGAAAATAGATTTGGGCTAGAAAAGCTTCTTGAATGACTTGCATGCCACCAAATACACCAGAAAATCAGATCAATTCAAATCTAGCTAAATTAAAACCCCTGGCACTCTACATTCCGAAAGGCCAATGTTGCAGGAAAAAAGCTATTCAAGCAACCATTCAAGCAACTTCCCCGTCCACCACAGTTTAGATTCAATTGCAATTTTGGTTAATGCCACTGGTTGCCACACTGTCCTCTTGTGAAACTGCTATGCAAACTCTTCTGCATTCTTCAGCCATATAAACCCTTCAACCATAAATCTGTCTGAGGGACAGAGAAAGTGTATTAAAGGACTAGTCATGGGCTCCTCTGCTGTTATCCTGCTTGTCTGCCTACTGGGCACATTGAACCCAATCCAGTGTCAGGATGAGGAGGTAAGGGGCCTAATCTGCAGACCAGGGAAAATAGTGACTGACCTCCAACCAGGGCCGGTTCTAGGCATAGACGAATTAGGGAATCACCTAGGGCGCCAAATATCAGGGGGGCATCACAAGACATTTGTTACTTTTTTTCTTCAGTTTTTCACTTTTATTTCTAGAAAAGAGGGGGCAAAACTCAATTTTTGCCTAGGGCGGCAAAAAGGCTAGAACCGGCCCTGCGTCCAACATACAGAACTCATTCCTGGGTCAGATACATGAACAAGAAGGTCTAACAAGGGCTTGAAGGATATTGGTAACTGATTTCAAACAACTAATTGAACTTCATTGAGGTTCAGTATTAAACAGCTATATCATTTCAGGCAATATCAGAGGGCAATGCTGAAGGGAGCAGCTCAATTGGTAAGTTTCCCCTGAATGTCACATTTTACAGGCAATGTTACAGATTGTCTTGACTGAGGTTCAAGTGGAGACAGTTATGTAAGGGATAACGGCCGATGAGGTGACCAGTTATTCATTAATAATTGGCGAGGTGGAATCTAGAACTCCGGCGACGCGCGCAGGAGTTATTCCGCCAAGCCAATTATTAATCAAGAAATGGTCACCTCGGAGGTCGTTTTCCCGCTTATCTCCTGTATCTATCTATCTTCAGTATATTTGAAGAAGCGTATAAAACGTAAAAGAAATATGCAACTCAAATTTAAAAGAAGCTAACCTGTTCGGTTTGGGTACTACTTTCAGTTGAAAGTAGATCTACAAGGCTGCTTATTGTTGTTATAGTTACCATTCTGAAAGGCATTCATATGGAACGGTAATCAGTTATTAGATGAGTTATTTTTTGGAACTACTTCCAAAGTAGCCAGTTATCTGGAAATAATGGTCACCTAGCAGTCAATCAGAGAAGAGAATGGTGTTCTGAAGGGAGATAATGATTATTTTTCATGTAAATTATCCTGATTTTAGTGATGAAAAATACATATTCACATTGAATACATATTGTAATTGATTGTAATTGTAGAGCAAATGAAGTTGTGTTGCTGATAAGATTGTAAACTGTTTAAATGTATTGTGTTATGCTTTAGAGGACATCCCTGAGGATGAAGACTACACTGTGTCAGCTCTCATTGAAAGGGCCAACAAGGATGCAGGTATGTTGCTTTTTAATTGCTCATTGTAGACCTGATACCATATTGTCACCAATCCTTGGCCAAACTATCCTGATGGAGCAGAAGACTAAATTCTCCTGTCATCTCCTCCACTTGTTTACTTCCTGTTTAATTCCATTTGATGTTTCAGGGCAAGAGCTGAATGATCCAGAGATCGTAGAGGGAGATATTGCAGTGGACACGTGGCTCCACAATGCAGACGCCTGCACGTCCCGCCGGCGCAACAGCTGTAAATGGCCTCGCAAGAAAGGCTTGGTCAATGTGCCTTATGTCATCTCTCGCAAGTACTGTAAGGAGCATCTTTTATTGTGCAGGACTACTTTCTGTCAGTATAGTGTGGCTATGATTTCTGTTTACTAAATGAGATACAAGTTGCCCCCCCCCGGCTTCTCAATATATCAAAAAATCTATTAGTATTATTGATGATTTGTTTTGATATGTAACAGTTTCATATTGACAAGGTTAATGTAGGCCAGAGTATACTGTATGTAGTGGTAAAGGATGTGTTCATACTTTGGAACATAACATCTACATATGTGTATGTGGTACATGGACACAATGTTGTCTCTAGGTAACACTTTGCGGTAAGGGTACATGAATTATCATGAATTCATGCATGATTTCATTCATGATTCATTTGTGATTCATGCATTACTTCACCTCTGAATATCTAATGACTCATCATGTATTACCATGAATTCATTGTTTATCATTAATGACCTCCTGCTGAAATAGCAGATGATCTTAAGCATTAATTACTCTGGGTACATCATCATGAGTCATGATTAATTAGCATGAGTCATGATTATTAGCATGATCATGATGAATTCATCATGTTTGTGCCCCCTCAACTAAAGTGTTGACATGGTTAAATTGGTAAAAATGTAGTTGATGTATGGGATAGACTAGGCCAAAGTAGGCTAAATAAGTACTTTTATTATATCAAATTATATCAAATTCTTTTGAACAAAAACATCATGATCATGTGTAATTAGTCATGACTCATGATGATGTACCCAGAGGAATTATTGCTTAAGATCATCTGCTATTTCAGCAGGAGGTCATTAATGATAAACAATGAATTCATGCTAATACCTGATGAGTCATTAGATATTCATAGATGAAGTAATGCATTATTCACGAATGAATCATGAATGAAATCATGCATGAATTCATGATAATTCATGTACCCTTACCGCAAAGTGTTACCAAATATATGTATAAAAACTTCTAAAATTGTGAAATATTTTCTCTTACGTTCTTTTCTATAGCTTCCCGTGAGAGAGCCACTATTCGAAAGGCTATGAAGTCTTTCGCCAAGGTCAGCTGTGTTCGCTTCAAGTCGCGTAAAAGAGAGAAAAACTACTTGTTCATCACATCAGAATCAGGGTATACTACTATAAATGCCTAAGCAACATGAATCAATCAAGCTGGTTATGATTTTATGATATGATGATAGATCATAGTCAACTATAATATAAGAACCTTGCTAGGTCAGTATGTTTTTGACAGAAATATATAATTTTCTTTGGAAATGTGACAAAGAAACGATCATTAAGTTTGACTTTTCCTCAAAACTGATATTTTTGAGATATGTACTTATACTAATTGCAATGCAACATCCTTTTTTCAAAACAACTGACAGATTTTTTTGATATTCTTATTTATTTTCTGCAGTTATGAATGAATTCAGTTGAGAATATGGGCAGTTGATGGTTGTTTGACTCTCTATCTGTCTGCAGGTGCTGGTCACATATCGGGCGTAAAGGTGGGAAGCAGATAGTGTCCCTGGCCAGGGGTAAGTGTGTTTACCATAATACAATCCAGCATGAGCTTCTGCACGCACTGGGCTTCAACCATGAGCAGACACGCAGCGATCGTGACAAGCATGTCCGTATCCTCTACGATAACATCATTCCAGGTGAAGTACACTTCTTCCTCCTCCTCCTCCTCTTCTTCCTCTTCTTGTTTGTCTTGTTCTTGTCTTGTCTTTTTCTTTTCATTATTATTATTATCATTAGTAGTAGTAGTATACTGTATACACAATACAATAGAGAGATTGTGATTGTGATGCAGTTTAGCATTTTCTTTGGTGAACTATTTTCCCCCAGCGGAAAAACACAATTTCGAGAAGAAGAAGACCAACAACCTGGGGACCCCCTATGACTATGGTTCAGTCATGCATTATGCAAGGTCAGTTTAGAGTTCTTAACATCACTGGCCATTAGGCATATGTGCACCCAAGGGTCTGGCATTTCACCATTGACAAACGATTATAAGCTGGAGGTGTGAACTGTTAGCCATGGGCCATACTTCTTGTCGTTGCATGAAATTTTGCGATTTCCTCAACTCTCAAGCCCTGAAAAATCAGTACCTAATGAGAAACAAGCAGGTTGAAGGAAGCGAGCTCATGATAACTCTGACCAGGTCTGTCCCATAATATTGATAAAAGTTTGATAGCATTTCATAGACATTTAGATTAATCCTGCCCGGAATTCCCAGGCAATGGGACAGAGACCAGACCACATTTCTGGACATGGTTGCGCAAGCCAGGCTAGTGAACTGTACAACTGAAACAATTAAATCTGATTTTACCCAATCGCTAAAGTGATATGGACCAGCTTGGTCGTGAAATAAGCGACCCTATAACAGAAACCCAAAATAATCTCTCACAACTCCTGATCCTGCTTGCGGGGTGGTGGTAGTGTAGTGGTTAAGGACCCTGACTCTAGTGGGTTGGTAGGCTAGAAGTTTGTGGTTTGAATCCCGGCTGCCACTGTTGTGCCCTTGAGCAAGGCACTTAACCCTAAGTTGTTCTCGCGGAGACTTGCCCAGAACTAATTGATAGTTGACAAAATGTAAGTCGCTTTGGATAAAAGCCTTTCGATACAAATGATGCCAATGGCGTCATGGAGGGAGATGATTATTGAGCGGATCTACGAAGGCCAAGCCAGGCTACAACGCAGGGGCACTTCCATGAATTCACACAGTCACACACACATATACAGAGAGGGAGTAAGAGAGCTCAATGGTGTTTTTTTTGCCTACGACGGCACCTTCCCGGCAGCACAGCCTAAAATGCACTACCTTTACCCTTACCCTAATCCAGGGGTGGGCAATTATTTTGGCCAAAGGGCCAAATTGGGTGTTAGATTTTGAGTAACAGCCCGGGTGTTGACTGTCAACCGGTTGATGGGGGTTGATGGCGGTAAATTGGCAAGTCTCAAACCAGTAGCCGCACTTTCTTCTGCAGGGGTTAAAAGGGGGATTTGTATTTCATGAATACAACTAATTTGATAAATCAGGTCTATAATCTAAGTCACCTTGGCTAAATGAGAAATTATTCTATTTTGGGAAGGCTCCACAGGCCGGATTAAATAGCTCAACAGGCCGCATGTGGCCCCCTGGCCTTGGTTTGCCCAGGTCTGCCCTAGCCTAACCCTAACCCCCTCCACCCTCAACCGAAAGGGATTAGTGATTTGAAGGTAGCGTTACCTGGAAGGCATCATTGAGGGGGGAAAAAATACCAAAAACCAGAGAGAACAACAAAGAGCTCAAACACTGCATTAAAACCTTGAATGATAGTAAGTGTACCCTCTTCTTTGAAGGTATGCATTCTCCCGCAATGGAAAGGCAACCATCGTGCCCATTCCTAATGCCAATGTAGCCATTGGGAAGGCCACTAAGATGAGCAAATGGGACATTGCCCGAATCAACCGCCTCTACAAATGTGCTCGGACGCCTTACACAGGTACTATTATGCTAAACTCAATGTTTCAAGATGAAAACTTATTACAACTCCTTAAAATGAGGAGGATGATGTCTGCATTGTATATTTGAACTGGTGTTTTTCTTTGTCTTTTGTTCTGTTTCTCTAGAATAAGGGCCCTGGATATTACTCTGGCTTCAAGCCTAATGAAGAAGAGGCTGTCCCTGCCTACTAAATAACATATTAAATAAATGTTATTTACAAATAAATCATTTTTTTTGTGTGTGAGTTTCTGACAGAAATATATGACCAAAAATTTACATATTTACATACTTTACAGCGAAAACAGTGCACAGTGTACAGTATTCCAACACCATTGTCAATGCATGAGCATCTATAGTTTCCTCTTCAAGACATTGTCTTGCTACCTCCAAGCCCTGGAGAATCCATCGTTGAAGTGATCTTTCTGAGTCTGACCACAGCATAAAATAGAACCATGCCACACAAAACTGTGTTTCATGCTGATGAGCCTACACTGTATCCTGTATACAGTCATTTTTATACAGCTGATCAGCATTGTATGCCAAGTCCAGCTAGACATTCATTAACAGTCCAAGATATTAGCAGGTGCCCACGAACTCTAAATTATACCCCTCAATCTGGACCAACTAAAGGCCTGGTTTAGGCTTCCTGTAGTTGACGAGCTCTTGGGGGTTTTATTAGCTTTGGGCTGCAGTTGGTGCAGATGTAGTTTGAATGTTAATTCTCTTTAAGTCACTTTGGATAAAAGCGCCTGCTAAAAAAAAAGACTGCTAGTGATATAAGACTATTATATTTTACCAAGGCTGATGTACTGTACAGCTACAGTGTGTAATAAGCTATACTATGTCATTAAACACTGCCACATTTAGCATGTATTTTTTGTAATTTATAGTTAAAGAGAACCTATGCAGGATCCGGTGGCGTCATCCAGTAAGCTAAGAACCAAACAAAGCAGTTATTAATCGTTTCTGACAATAATCCTCCATTTAGAATTGCGTAGTCAATGGTGAACGCCACTAACAAAATGTATCGACAGTTGAATGCGCTGAGAAGTCACAAATCGTGTTGTAATTCAAACAGTAAGCTCCGGCTAAGTCATGTGACCTAGCTTGCTTGCTAACCAAAACTTACGATAGCGGGATGCGCTCCCTGATCTTGCATAGGCGGTATCTGCCTCTAGGAGGGTCGGACAATCTCGTGAAGGGGCTCGTTTTACTCTGGAACATGTAATTTATCAAGTCTAGTGAGTTCTAGGCAATTTACATAAAGGTGTAATGAATAGAAACGTCGAAATTTACCTAAATGTTGCATGTGGGGCTTTAAGTGTTTATAGCCCTTATTATATGGAATGATAAGAACTTGGACGATTTGACGAGCTGTCCAATCGTATCAAACAGAACTGAGTGCACTCCTCCGCCTATAATCGCTTCAGGTCAAAGAACCTCCAGACCATGAATACGAATGAACAGAAGTATTATGGGCGGGCCATGTCAGGCTACCAATGAGTGCCGTTTTAACCAAAAGTGATGTCCACCTTGTTTAATGTCAATACCAAAGCCCTATCAGATGGCCTGTGTTCACCAGTGGCAGCTAAATCTGCTTCAAGGACCCTGCTCTATCATATTTGCATTACATTGCCCAAAGGCTCTCTACATGGGGAAAAGCCTTTTCCGAAAGGCGAGCGTTGCAGGGAAAAAAAACTATTCAAGCAAGAATTCAAGCAACTTCCCAATCCGCCACAGTTGAGATTCAACTGTAATTTTGATTGGCGCCACATTTGGTTGCCACACTATCCTCTTATGAAACTGTTATCAAACTCTTCTGCATTCTTCAGCCATATAAACCCTTCAGCCATAAACCTGCCTGAGGACCTGAGAGAGAACATAAGGACTAGTCATGGGCTCCTCTGCTGTTATCCTGCTTGTCTGCCTACTGGGCACATTGAACCCAATTCAGTGTCAGGATGAGGAGGTAAGGAACCTAATCTGCAGACCAGGGGAAATAGTGACTGATCTCCACTTACAGAACTCATTCCTGGGTCAGATACATGGGCAAGGAGGTCTAACAAGGGCTTGAAGTATATTGGGAACTGATTTCAAACAACTAATTTAACTTAATGAGATTCAGTTTTAAACAGTTATACTGTATAATTCCAGGCAATATTAGAGGACAATGCTGAAGGGAGCAACTCGATTGGTAAGACAGTCTATGCAACAGCAAATACATGACAACTGCATATTACATTTGACAGCCTCTTACCTAAAGATGGATTTTTTAAAAAAAAAAATTTTGTATTACAGCCACTGTATCATACTGAATGTAAGCCATAAGATCTTAAGAATAGAGCATATGAAGTTGTGTTGCTGATAATATCATACACTGTTAAAATATATTGTGCTATGCTTTAGAGGACATCCCTGAGGATGAGGACTACACTGTGTCAGCTCTCATTGAAAGGGCCAACGAGAATGCAGGTATATTGCCCCTGGCAAAGGAAAATAGCGATGATTATCCTCATAGAATTTCCCATAATCAAAATTCTAATTCAAACAATTGAGAACAAATTTACAGGTTAATCAAGAATGAAAATAATTGCTCGTTGCAGCCCTGATCACAACTTTAACTATTGTCACCAATCCTTGGCCAAACTATCCTGATGGAGCAGAAGACTAAATACATTCTCCTGTCATCTCCTCCACTAGCTCACTTCCTGTGTAATTTCATTTAATGTTTCAGGGCAAGAGCTGGATGATCCAGAGATCGTAGAGGGAGATATTGCAGTGGACACAGGGCTCCAAAATGCTGACCGCTGCACGTCTCGGCGTCGCAGGAGCTGCAAATGGCCTCGCAAGAAAGGCTTGGTCAAAGTGCCTTATGTCCTCTCCCGACAGTACTGTAAGGAGCATCTTTTATTGTGCAGTTAGGGTTACTTTCTATTAGTATAGTGCAGCTATGAATTGGGTTTGCTGATTTAGATGCAAGTTGTTTTGTCCCACTGGCTTTGCAAACAATCAATATTATTATTACATCCGCCAAGGAGGTTATGTTTTCTCCAGCGTGTGTGTGTGTGTGTGTGTGTGTGTGTGTGTGTGTGTGTGTGTGTGTGCTGTCTGTCTGTCTGTCTGTCTGTGTACAACATAACTCGAAAAGTACTGCACGGAGTTGGATGAAATTTTCGGACAATGTGTGTATTGGGACGGGTAAGAACTGATTCGATTTTGGTGGCGATCGGTGGTCCAGAACACCATCTGTAACCACATTGTCTTGGTGGAGGTCTGCGCTCTCTGAGCGCTTTTCAAGTTGATCTTTTCTATTCATATGTAACACAGTTTAATATTGAAAAAGCTACTGTAGGCCAGAGTATGAAGTGATAAAGGCTGTGTTCATACTTTGTGTTCATAGATAGGTGTACATGCACATAATTTTGTCTCTAAAATGTATAAAACCTTCTAAAACTTCTAAAAGTGCAAAATCTTCTCTCTTACATTCTTTTCTATAGCTTCCCGTGAGAGAGCCACTATTCAGAAGGCTATGCAGTCTTTCGCCAAGGTCAGCTGTGTCCGCTTCAAGCCGCGTAGAAGAGAGAGAAGCTACTTGTACATTACATCAGGATCGGGGTACTACTATAAATGCCTTAGCAACATGAATCAATCAAGCTGCCTGTGATTTTATGATATGATGATAGATTATAGTCTATAATACAGTATAAAATCCTTGCTAGATTTTTGATGGAAATATAACATTTCATTTTGGAATGTGACAAAGAAAGGATCATTAAGTTGGACTTAATGAAATTTATATATTTGGGATTTGTACAACATCCCTTTTTAAATCAACTGACAGATTTACTGATATCCGTATTTAGATTATACAATTATAAATGAATTCAGTTGAGTGTGGGCAGTTGATGGTTGAAACGTGGCAAAGGAAGGATCATTAAGTTGGCCTCCTCAAAAGTGATATTTTAGAGATTTGTACAGTGCAATGTAACACCATTTTTTGACAGATTTTCTTTTTGTCAGAGGAAGATGTATATTACTTTGTGGACAGATTTTTTTAGATTATTAGATATTTTGCGATTATGAATGAATTCAGTTGAGTGTGGGCAGTTGGTGGTTGTTTGACTCTCTGTCTGTCTGCAGGTGTTGGTCATATGTCGGGCGTAGAGGTGGTCGGCAGACATTGTCCCTACGGAGGCGTGGGTGTGTTTACCACAAAGTGATCCAGCATGAGCTTCTGCACGCACTGGGCTTCCGTCATGAGCAGACACGCAGCGATCGTGACAAGCATGTCCGTATCATCTACGAAAACATCAAACCAGGTGAACTACATTTCTTCCTCCCTCCTTCTTCTTCTTCTTGTTATTTTATTATTATTATTATTAGTAGTAGTAGTAGTAGTAGTAATAGTAGTGTTGATGCAGTATACACAATACAATAGAATTTTTTTATGAAGTATTTTTCCTCAGGAAAAGAACATAATTTCAAGAAGAGGAAGACCAACAACCTGGGGACCCCCTATGACTATGGTTCAGTCATGCATTACTCAAGGTCAGTTCTGAGTTCTTCACATCACTGGCCATTAGGCATATGCCCCCCCCCCCACACAAACACACACATACAAACAAACAAACACACACGCAGGTAGCCTGGCTTTGGCCATCCCCTTGGTATACGTTTTACAGTAGCTTCGTACAAGGGACTGGCATTTCACCATTGACCAACTATTGCAAGCTGGAGGTGTAAACTGTTAGCCTGGACATGCCAATACTTCCTGTCGCTGCATGAAATTTTGCGATCAAGTCAGTATGGCCAAAGAGGTCATTTCCTCAACTCTTGAGCCCTTAAATCTGATTTCACCCAATTGCTAACGTTATAGACCAGCTTGGTCGTGAAGTAAGCGACCCTACAACCCAACATAATCTCTCACAACTCCCAATCCTGCTTGCTTTTTAACTCGATATGGAATCTTTCGATACAAATGATGCCAATGGCCGGAATGCCAGACGGAGTCATGGAGGGAGATGATTATTGAGCAGAGCTACATAGGAAGGCAAAGCCAGGCTACAACGCAGGGGAACTTCCATGAATTCACACACTCACACACAGAGAGAGAGAGAGAGAGAGAGAGCTCAATGTTTTTTTTTACCCCCAACGGCACCTTCCCGACAGCACAGCCTATAATACACTACCTTTACCCAATTCCTAAACCTAACCTTAACCCCCTCCACCCTCAACCTAAATGGATTAGTGCTTTGAAGGTACTGTAACGCTGCCTGGAAGGCACCGTTTAGGGGAAAAAAAGAGAGAGAGAACAACAAAGAATTCAAACATTGCATTACAACCTTGAATGATGAATAAGTATACCCTCTTCTTTGAAGGTATGCCTTCTCCCGCAATCGGAAGCCCACCATCGTGCCCATTCCTGATGCCAATGTAGCCATTGGGAGGGCCAAAGAGATGAGCAAATGGGACATCGCCAGAATCAACCGCCTCTACAAATGTGCCCCAACGCCTTACATTGGTACTATTAACCTAAACTCAATGTTTCAAGGTGAAAACTTAGCACACCTCCTAAAAATGAGTATGATGATGATGCTATTGTATATTTGAATTGGTGTTGAATTGTCTTTTTTACTGTTTTCTTACTCTAGAATAAGGGCCTTGGATATTCATCTGGCTTCAACCCTATAAAGAAGAAGAGGTTGCCCCAGCCTACTAAATAACTATTAAATAAATGTTTGAATAAATAATTTTATTGTGTGAGTTTCTGATTAGAGTCTGTCTGAGTGTAGCCTAGCGTGTGCGACCATGTTCAGAAATGAACTGTGGTCTGGCAAAGCAAGCATTGCCCGGAATTACGGGCAAGAGATTAATTTAAACGTCTATCAAATGTAATCAAACTTCTGTCAATGTTATGAGACAGAGCTGGACAGAGTCATCATAACCTCGCTTCCTTCAGCCTACTTCTTTTTCATTAGGTCCTCTTTTCAGGTCGTTTACTTTTCTGAGTGTATTCCCCAAACTATCTCTTAGAGCAGGGGTCTCCAACCTTTTTTGCACCATGGACCGGTTTGCTTCCCAATTTTTTTTCAAGGACCGGGGGGTGTTCAATCGTAATGTTCAATTCACATATATGTAATGTTCAATTCACATAAATGTAATGTTCAATTCACATGTTGTTGTTGAAAATAACTAACTCCAGTGTTATTCATGAACATTGAACAGTACTTAACAGTAAGCTTGAGGAAGTTAAATTTGAACAACCAAACATGTATTGAACTATTGAACTGAATGTTTTGAAGCTATATATCAAGGACACCTAAACATGCTCAACAAAATACAGTATGTAGACAAGTAAACTAAAAGTGCATTACTAATGAAGCCACATAATCAGTGAGAGCCCTACGCTTGTTTCCCCGCAACAAGGCGTCTCCATCTCAGGGTGATGGAAGATATTGACGCTCTTAGTGCGTTTGAAACGTCCTGTCGATTGTGCAATTTTGTCTTAGTTGCAACCATTGCCGAAAACGTAGGTATGTGAGAAATGGTAGCAACGTTTTTAGCGCTTCCGCGGTTATCTCGGGATATTCCGCTTTGGTTTTGTCCAAAAGGTTTGCTCAAATTTACTTTTAAGACCACCGTCATTTGTTATTTCGATCAATTGATCTTCCACCTGCGCTGACAAGTGACTAGACATTCGAGTGGGTTGCGGACACTCTCATTCGTTTGCATGGATCTTTGGAGGATGGGAAGTAATACTCAAACTCATTTGAAACCAGATGATCGCGCATCAGCTGCGAGAAAGGGGGCCCTGCCTCAGCCACTCCTAAAATCCCCACTAACATATTAAATACCCTCCTGTCCACTCGTCTTCCCCACAAATCAAGCTTGCTTTAAATCCAGCAACTTGATCTGCCAATTTAAAGACCGTCACCACATAAGTACCACACATAAAGGACATGGTGCATGCGAGTCACCGGTCTCAATGAATACCTACATATTTTAGATAGGACTCGTTATATTTTCGATTTTTTCTTTGCATTATCTGGCTCACTAACATTATCAATGGGTCTTTCCCCCTTGCCCTTCCAAAAAATTCTCTAGAGACGTTTGTTTTTTGCTCATTCAGTTAGCAGTTTTGCTAACCTTGACACTACCGTTCGCCAAGGACTGCTCAAGTGAAGTGACCAGAGGCTGCGCTGAAGCAGAGAGGGTTGATCAACGCAACCAACAAATGTGTTGAAGGCGGGAGAATCAGACATCCGAAAAAAGACGTTGTCAAATGCAAACATGCATGCTTACTATCTAAAAGCAGTAGGCTATACAAAGTATATTGAGTTTGCATATTATTATTATTATTATTTTTTCCGTCACAGCCCTGTTAGGAAATTCTTTATTTTTTTTCCTCTCGTCACGGCCCGGTTAGGAAATTCCTGAGGCCCGGTACTGGGCCGCGGCCCGGGGGTTGGGGACCACTGTCTTAGAGTCTTCTTTACGACGTTGTTCTTAGCTATCGCTTAAGGTGCCAAATCCATGTTTCTGAACACTGACTGAAGATCCTTGCAAGTGTTCTATTCAGGGAGTCAGGGGAATAGTCAGAATTGTTGCTTCTGCTGAGCCAATGACTACACAGAGAGGATTAAATGTACACAAGTAATACAGTAGTACAAAGAAAACAATGCACAGTGTATTCCCACACCATTGCCCATGCATGGGCATCTATAGTTTTCTCTTTAACACATTTTCTTGCTACCTCTAAGCCCAGGAGAATCCATAGTTGAGTCTGACCACAGCATAAAACAGTACCTGCCACACACTGACTTGCAAAACTGAGTTTCATGCAGATGAGCCTATACTGCATTCTCAGTCTTTTTTATGCAGCTGCTGTTGTCTGCCATTCATTAACAGTCCAAGATATTAGCAGGTGCCCACAAACTCTAAATTATACCCCTCAATCTGGACCAGCCAAAGGCCTGGTTTAGGCTTCCCAGTTGACGAGCTCTTGGGGGGTTTATTAGCTTTGGGCTGCAGGTGGTGCAGATGTAGTTTGAATGTTAATTCTCTTTAAGTCACTTTGGATAAAAGCGCCTGCTAAAAAAAGACTCCAAGACTGATGTACAGCAGCTACAGGGTAGTAAGCTACACTATCACATCAGACACTCCCACATTAAACATGTTTTTTTTTCTAATTTATAGCTATGCATAGCCCTTGTTACTGAGCTGTACTTATGGACTGATAAGAGCTTTAAAAGTATTAAATAGCCTTTGAATTACATGCCACCAAACAGGGACATAGGAACCGGGGGGTCACAGGGGTCGCGACCCCCGCAATGTTGACCCCTCCCATCTCCACACCCACCCCACTTTAAAAAAAAAAAAAAAAAAAAAAAAAAAAATCTAAATGTGTGCAATAGGTAATTGTTCCAACATGTCGGCACACAAGGATTCGCTAAAGTGCAACTTCAGGTGTAGTCTAGGCTAACCCAGGTCCATGAAGTAAACAATACAATAACCCATCGGACATATCGTAATACCCATTTATGAGCCAAATATGTTTTAACAATGCCCCAGTCCGTTTAATTCATTTTATTCATTCATCCAATTGTTCATAACTGCGGGATTACGCTAGCCTGACATGCCAGACTGTCATAGAGTGTGTCTAGAGGTCTAGGCTAGGAATACGCCAGGCCCAGGGACAGAAGTGCGCTCATAATGACAAAAGCGATTATGAAAATTCAATTGGTCACCTATAAGAAGGCAGGCTACATTTAGAAAAAACACTGTTGTCTAAAAAATAGGATGTATTTGACGTCAATGGCCTACAATTAGTAGGAACGTCGTGGTTGCTATTTTGCAAACAAAGTTGTGCATATCTCCTGTTATCCATGCTGCAATAGCTGCAATTACCTCAAGGCCAAAAGATTGGCAAAGAATGCCATGAGAAATGAGAATTTTAAAGGCTATTGGCTTGTATCTTGAATTTCCCCTTGGGGATCAATAAAGTATCTATCTATCTATCTATCTATCTATCTATCTATCTATCTATCTATCTATCTATCATCATCTTAATCATCATAAATTTAGCTTAGTTGTTACTGAAAGTGTCCAATACGCCACATAATGAAAATGCCGTAGCCCAGATGACATTTGTTATGGTGACAAGATGATGTGTACAAAGAGGGCGATATATGAAACATTTTCCGCATTCAATCATGCATTTCTAGGCTAGGCATAGCCTACATTTGTGATCTGGCCAATAGTCTTGATGAAACAATCAGCAAATTTTGCGTTCTGATCCTGTCCCCCTCAATACCAAACTGCTTCCTATGCGCCTGCCACCAAATACACCAGAAAATCGAATCAAATCTAGCTAAATTAACACCCCTGGATGCCCCTTCGCATGTCACAACATTGCCACCCCCCCCATTAGCCCTGGCTAGCCTTTGGCCACTCTATGTAAAAAGTCTGCCTCTGCCACTGAGTGCCTTTTACTGTAACTAAAAGTGTCCACCATGTTTGATGTTAATACCAAAGCCCTATCAGATGGCTTTTGTTCACCAGTGGCAGCTACTGTACTGATTCTGCTTCAAGGACGCTGCTCTATCATATTTGCCTTACATTGCCCAAAGGCTCTCACCGTGGGAAAAAGCACTTTCCGAAAGGCGAGTGTTGCACCAAAAAAAATATTCAAGCAACAATTCAAGCAATTTCCCACCACAGCCAGTCCACCACAGTTTAAATTCTACTGTATTTGGTATTTTGGTTGGTACCACTGGTTGCCACACTGTACTCTTATGAAACTATGATTCAAACTCTTCTGCATTTTTTCAGCCATATAAACCCTTCAGCCATAAACCTGCCTGAGGACCTGAGAGAGAACAGTAAGGACTAGTCATGGGCTCCTCTGCTGTTATCCTGCTTGTCTGCCTACTGGGCGCATTGAACCCAATCCAGTGTCAGGATGAAGAGGTAAGGAACCTTATCTGTAGACCAGGGGAAATAATGACATCCAACAGATGGAACCCATATAAGGGCTTGAAGGATATTGGGAACTGATTTCAAACAACTAATCGAACTGAGATTATTAAACTGTTATATGATTTCAGGCAATATCAGAAGGCAATGCTGAATTGAGCAGCTCAATTGGTAAGTTTCCCCTGACTTGACTGAGGTTCAAGTGGAGACACTTATTAATTATTTTTCATGTCAATTATCCTGAATTTATTTATGAAAAATACATATTCACATTGTCTATTTGCAAATACATGCCGACTGCATATTACATTGGACAGCCTCTAACCTAAAGATGGATTTTTTCGAAGAAAGCACATGCAGACATTTTTTTTAGCATATGGAGTTGTGTTGCTGATAATATCATACTGTTAAAATATATTGTGTTATGCTTTAGAGGACATCCCTGAGGATGAGGACTACACTGTGTCAGCTCTCATTGAAAGGGCCAACAAGGACGCAGGTACTGTATGTTGCCCCTGGCAAAAGAAAATAGCAATGATTATAGAATTTCCCATAATAAAACCTCTAATTCAAACAATTGACAACAAATTCACAGGTTAATCAAGAATGAAAATAATTGCTCATTGCAGCCCTGATCACAACTTTAACTCTTGTCACCAATTCAAACTATGGAGCAGAAGACTAAATACATTCTCCTGTCATCTCCTCCTCTTGTTCACTTCCTGTGTAATTTAATTTAATGTTTCAGGGCAAGAGCTGAATGATCCAGAGATCGTAGAGGGAGATATTGCAGTGGACACGGGGCTCCAAAATGCAGACCCCTGCACGTCTCGCGGCTGTAAATGGCCTCGCAGGAAAGGCTTGGTCTATGTGCCATATGTCATCTCCAGCGAGTACTGTAAGGAGCATCTTTTATTGTGCAGTTAGGGTTACTTTCCATTAGTATAGTGCAGCTATCAATTCTGTTTGCTAAATTAGATTCAAGTTGTTTTCCCCCACTGGTGTCTCAACATATTAAAAAGTTCACACTTTGGAACCTAACATCTACATTCATGTACTGTCTGTGATACATGCATACAATTTTGTCTCTAAGACGTATAAAAACTTCTAAAATTGCAAAAAAAAATCTTTCACATTCTTTTCTATAGCTTCCCGTGAGAGAGCCACTATTCAGAAGGCTATGCAGTCTTTCGCCAAGGTCAGCTGTATCCGCTTCAAGCCACGTGGAAGACGAGAGAAAGACTTCTTGTATATCAAGTCAGACTCAGGGTACTAACTGCCTTAGCAACATGATCAATCAAGCTGACTTCGATTTTATTCAATATTTGGATCATAGTCATCTTTAATAGGAAAAACCTAATAGGTCAATAATGTTTTTGATGGAAATATTCCTTTTGAAATGTAACAAAGAAAAGATCATTAAGTTGTCCTTATCCTCAAAACTGATATTTTTGAGATTAGTACTTTAGTTCAAAGCAACATCTTTTTTTTAAAAAACAGATTTTTTGATATTCGTATTAAAATATGCAATATGTGTATTATGCATTGAATGAATTCAGTTTAGAGTATGGGCAGTTGATGGTTGTTTGACTCTCTGTCTGCAGGTGTTGGTCATATATCGGGCGTAGAGGTGGTCAGCAGACAGTGTCCCTGAAGAGGCGTGGGTGTGTTTACCACAAAGTGATCCAGCATGAGCTTCTGCACGCACTGGGCTTCCACCATGAGCAGACGCGCAGCGATCGTGACAAGCATGTCCGTATCATCTACGAAAACATCATTCCAGGTGAACTACACTTCTTCCTTCTCCTCCTCCTCCTCCTTCTTCTTCTTCTTCTTCTTCTTCTTCTTTTTATCATTATTATTATTATTATTATTATTATTATTAGTAGTAGTAGTAGTAGTAGTAGTACTGTATTCACAATACAATAGAGATTGTGATTGTGATGCAGTTTGGCATTTTCTTTGGTGAACTTTTTTTCTCCAGAATATATAAACAATTTCGATAAGGTTAACACCATCAACCTGGGGACCCCCTATGACTATGGCTCAGTCATGCATTATGCAAGGTCAGTTCTGAGTTCTTCACTTCATTGGCCATTAGGCATATGTGCTCCCATACTGTATGTCTACCACCCTCCCCTCCCCCCAAACACAAATACACACACACACACACACACACACACACACACACACACACACACACACACACACACATGCAGGTAGCCTGGTTTTGGCCATCCCCTTGGTCTGCGGTTTACAGTAGCTTGGCTTACAGTAGCTTACAGTAGTCTGGCATTTCACCATTGAGGATTGGAACGATTGCAAGTTGGAGGTGTGAACTGTTAGCCTGGGCCCGCCCATACTTCCTGTCGCTGAAATTTCGCGATCAAGTCAGTATAGCCAAGGAGGATTTCCTCAACTCTCGAGCCCTGAAATATCAGGACCCAGTGAGAAACAAGCACGTTGAAGGAGGCGAGCTTACAATGACTCTGACCAGCTCTGTCCCATAACATTAATAGAAGATGCAAACGATGCCAATGGCCGGAATGCCAGATGGAGTCATGGAGGGAGACGATTATTGAGCAGAGCTACATAGGAAGGCAAAGCCAGGCTACAACGCAGGGGCACTTCCATGAATTCACACACACACACACACACACACACACACACACACACACACACACACACACACACACACACACACACACACACATCATACACAAAGGGGGGGGGGGGACAGCAAAGAGCTCAAACACTGCATTAAAATCTTGAATAACAGTAAATAAACCCTCTTCTTTGAAGGGATGCCTTCTCCCGCAATCGGAAGCCCACCATCGTGCCTATTCCTGA
Source organism: Sardinella longiceps (assembly GCA_027497455.2). Lineage (NCBI taxonomy): Eukaryota > Metazoa > Chordata > Actinopteri > Clupeiformes > Clupeidae > Sardinella > Sardinella longiceps. The sequence goes on from JAODXP020000010.1 coordinate 12,596,567, forward strand.
TGCCAATGTAGCCATTGGGAAGGCCACTGAGATGAGCAAATGGGACATTGCCCGAATCAACCGCCTCTATGGATGTGCTCAGCAGCCTTACACTGGTACTCTATTAACCTAAACTCAATGTTTCAAGACGAAAACGTACTACACCTCCTTAAAATGAGTATGATGAAGACGGCATTGTATATTTGAACTGGTGTTTTGTTTATCTTTTTTACTGTTTCTCTAGAATAAGGGCCCTGAATATTACTCTGGCTTCAAGCCTAATGAAGAAGAGGCTGTCCCTGCCTACTAAATAACCATTAAATAAATGCTTGAATAAATAATTTTATTGTGTGAGTTTCTGATTAGAGTGTATGAGTGGACTTTATACTTCCATACCCAAGTTGAATTTCTTCCAGAAACATCTGCCACTAAATGCATAAATCCAGTTGTTCACAGATCTATTTGACACCTTAGCATTATTGGGCCCATTAGTAGTCTGTGGATGGAGAATCATCCTGCTATTAACTGAACACTGACTGAAGATCCTTGCAAGTTTTCTATCCAGGGAGTCAGGGGAATTGTTGCTCCTGCTGAGCCAATGAACTACAGAGAGAGGATTAAATGTACACAAGTAATACAGAGTAGTACAGAGTAAACAATGCACAGTGTATTCCAACACCATTGCCAATGCATGGGCACCTACAATTTCCTCTTTAACACATTTTCATGCTACCTCCAAGTCCTGGAGATTCCATGGTTGAAGTGATTTTTCTGAGTCTGACCACAGCATAAAACAGTACCCAGCCACACACTGACTGGCAAAACTGAGTTTCATGCAGATGAGCCTATACTGCATCCTCAGTCTTTTTTATGCAGCTGATCAGCGTTGTCTGCCAAGTCCAGCTTGTCATTCAGTAACAGTCCAAGATATTAGTACAGTACATTAGCCCACCCAACTCTGAATTATACCCCTCAATCTGGGTCAGCCAAAGGTCTGGTTTAGGCTTCCTGTAGTTTATGATGAGCATTTGTTTTTGTTTTTTTAGTGTTGAGCTGCAGATGGTTCAGGTGGCACTAAATGGCATGTCCCTCATCAGCCCTCTGTACTCTTCCTCCTGATCACCCCGATACAGCCAATGACGGACCTGTCATCAGCATGCATTGCAACCGCAACGTGAGTTGCAAACAGGAAATTGACTTAACTTGAGTGCAAGAGTGTGATATCGTAAGTTCATAGTGCATTACAGTGCTAGGCTAGGTATGGTAAGATATTCTCATGGAGCTGTTCTTGAAGGAGAAGAGAGGCTTCCAGTGATGTAATTCATATCCAATTTACACGAAAATACGATTTTGGTAGTCAGTCATTAGGGTGGCTGGTCATGGTCACCTTGTAGCTCTGCCCCCGTCACCACTCAAATGCTTGCTTTGAAATATTAACTGCTTTCCTTGTCTCTTGCTTTGACTGGTGATTGCCCTATCCATCTGCATATACCTCTGAGCTGTGTCAGGTTGCACACTATTAGTATGGCTTTTATGGTTTATGTTGTAGTTTGAATGTTAATTCTCTCTAAGTCACTTTGGGTTAAAGCATCTAATGAGAAAAGACAATACTATTTTACCAAGGCTGATGTACAGCAGCTACAGTGTAGTTAGCTATATCATCACACCAAACACTGCCACATTTAGCATGTTTTATTTTAATGTTAACATGCAGGGTTAAAAAAAGGGGGGGGGGTGTATTTCATGAATAAAACAAATTTGATAAATCAGGCCTATAATCTAAGTCACAAACTTAGAGTGTGACCTTAGCATTACATTGCCCAAAGCAGGCTCTCTACATGGGGAACGTTTTTTTTTTCAAATGAGAAATTGTGCAGGAAAATTTTTTTCAAGCAACAAGTCAACTTCCCCATGCGCCACAGTTTGATTCAACGGTAATTTTATAACCAATCCTAGTTGCCACACTGCCCTCTTATGAAACTGTGATTGAAACTCTTCTGCATTCTTCAGCCATATAAACCCTTCAGTCTTAAACCTGCCTGAAGGACTGAGGGAGAACAGTAAGGACTAGTCATGGGCTCCTCTGCTGTCATCCTGCTTGTCTGCCTACTGGGCACATTGAACCCAATCCAGTGTCAGGATGAAGAGGTAAGGGGCCTAATCTGCAGAGCAGGGGAAAAAGTGACATCCAATAGACGGAGTGACATTTTTAGTCAAATAATTTTGGGGGAATTTAATAAAAGTATTTTGGAAACAATTCAATTTCAAACAACTAATTGATCTTAATGACGTTACGATTTTTGTATTTTCACGCATCTTATTTTATTTCAGGCACTATCAGAGAACAGTGTTGAAGGGAGTAGTTCAATTGGTGAGATTTCACATTGTTTACATTAGATATGAGACAATTGATTAAATGACCCTGAATTTTTTTTAAATTGAATTTGTTTTTGAAAAGCTGCTGTAAAGGCTTAAGATCTGAACGATCAATCTCACAAAGTTGTGTTGCTAAATTTATAATGCATATCTTTTATTAATATATTGTCTAATACTATAGACAACGTTCCTGAGGATGAGGAGTACACTGTGTCAGCTCTCATTGAAAGGGCCAACAAGGACGCAGGTAGGCTATGCAAATGTTTCCACGCAAAAGAAATGGATAATGATTATCCTATAGAATTAACCATCTTAAAGAATTAAAAAATATTATAAGAGACAATACATAAGAATATTGTCATCGCTAGGTATTGGTAGAGATATTCTAACTTTTTGAAAACAAATTTTCATTACAAATAATTTTCAATAATTGCAATTTGCTACTCTATACTGAGAGAAAAAAAATAATAATCCGAGAATTAAATGATTGCTCCTTGCAGCCCTGACCACAACTTTAACTATTTTCACCAATCATAGGCCAAACAATCCTGATGGAGTAGTAGACTAAATACATTGTCCTCTCCTGTCATCTCATCCACCAACTCACTTCCTGTGTATGTGTGTAATTCCATTTAATGTTTCAGGGCAAGCGCTGGATGATCCAGAGATCGTAGACGGAGATATTGCAGTGGACAGGGGGCTCCAAAATGCTGACCGCTGCACGTCTCGCCGTTTCTTCGGCTGCAAATGGCCTCGCAAGAAGAAAAGCTTATTTGTCTATGTGCCATATGTCATCTCCAACCAGTACTGTAAGATGTCTATGTATGTGCATACATGAATGCAATTCTGGTGATGAAAATATCAGCCAAGAGTTTAAAGTACTTTATGTTTCTCCACAGCCTCCCGTGAAAAGGCCGTTATACTGAAGGCCATGGAGTCTTTTGCCCAGGTCAGCTGTATACGCTTCAGACCACGGAGAAGGGGTTTGTTTTTCAGGGAGAGAAGCTACTTGGACATCCAGTCAAGTACAGGGTACTACCATGCCTACAAAACAATGATTATAACAATACATATACTGTAACATGTTGACAAGACTTGCTGAGCTTTTTTTTCCAAATAAAATTTATCCATGTATATAACATTAATTATTTATATACAGTACACATTCCTATTTAAATATGATGTGCACTGTCGTATACAACATCCACCACAGTTGCAAATAGATAATGAGGTTTGTGACATAGGCCTATTGTATATCTGTGTGGGTGGCTTTGTACTGTACATACAGATGTTGTATGTTCTATTATTATTTTGTAAGATATTTTGTGCCATTGTGCATGAAGCATGTCTGAGTGCTGCTTTGCTATTTGTAATTTTTGGCTTTCAATCGTAAGACCAATTCCCCTTGCTGCAATAAAGGTTTCCTTCATTGACTTCATTGTCTTCACTGTTTTCCCCAGTGGAAGTGTTTGACTCTGTCTGTCTGCAGGTGTTGGTCATATATCGGGCGTAGAGGTGGCAAGCAGACAGTGTCCCTAAGGAGGCGTGGGTGTGTTTACCACCAGGTGATCCAGCATGAGCTTCTGCACGCACTGGGCTTCCACCATGAGCAGACACGCAGCGATCGTGACTTGCACGTCCGTATCCTCTATGAAAACGTCATTCCATGTAAGTTGCATGCTTTCTCCCAGAAAAATGATTCAGTTTATTATGTGCTTGCTTAATTGTTCAATTTACTATAGCTTTCTGCTCATTCATTGCTTTGCTCTCTAGCTCAAAAGCACAATTTCAAGAAGAAGAAGACCAACAACCTGGGGACCCCATATGACTATGGCTCTGTCATGCATTACGCAAGGTCAGTCTCACCTTGTCCTATAGTACACCACCAGTGGCATTTGAGCATACCAGAGCTCTGATTTATGAGAGAGAGCGTGTGTGTGTGTGTGTGTGTGTGTGTGTGTGTGTGTGTGTGTGTGTTAGACAGAGACTTTGGTAAAATAAAATGTGTGCCACATTCTTCGTACTCAGTTTATTATGTCTATCAAGCAGCACCTTCAAGGCTGTGCTTTTATTTTTGACTTTTAAGGACCTGAAAAAAAAAGATCGAATTTTTGTAATCATTGTTCCTCCTCTATTCAGGTATGCCTTCTCCCGCAATGGGAGGCCAACCATTGTACCCTTTCCTGATGCCAATGTGGCCATTGGGAGGGCCACAGAGATGAGCAAATGGGACATTGAACGTATCAACCGCCTCTATTGTAACCGTCGGACTTAAACTGGTGTAACATCAGACTAAACTTAAGCTTTGGTTCTGTTTTTAATATTATGCCCAACACTTTGGATTTCCGTGAAGACTTAAAAAAAAATGTTGTAATAAGTAAGGTTCTGAAGAGTGCTCTTCGCCTCAAACTAAAATAAGAGACTTTCCAAGCTCTGTTGCAAAAAAATAAATGCTGTTTGAAAAAATAACCCAGTTGTGGTAACCATTGCTTTATCTTAAATTCTGATTATCTCTGTCTAGTATCTGTCAGCGATGAGAATGTAAAAGCTCTCCTCTGTTACTTTCCTGCCAAATATTGTCTCCTCAGAGAGATTGAGAGTGCACTTTAGCTCTTACATGGCAAAAGTATATAACATCACAAATTATATAACCTGAATGTGGATGAGAAAGGCTGCCTGTATATATAGCCAAATGGTGAGATTTTTCTTGATATCACTCTAGTGTCATTGGTTTGGATTGTGATTATAAATCATCTAAGACTGCACTGTTTAATCGATTTTGGGACAGCATTCATTTGTCCTTTTGCGTAATTTTATCTGTTACACGTTACATCAGTTGTGCATTGAAGATTGTTTAAAAAGAACTTCTGCTTTTGTGGTTCAAAGTGTTACCAAACTGTTGGATTGTGCGAATATAGTATTTGGACATCACACTCGCCAAAGAGCAGCCTGAAGACAGGACATAGCCATTACACATCTAGGTTTTGACAATAGGCCTAACCATATAAGTCCAATAAACTGCCTGGAGAAAGCAATGGTCATTTTGTAATTGCATCTCAGCAAGTTCCTGCACACAGGCTGCAATACCACCCCTAATCCTCGCACGTTTCTATACTGACCACCATGAAGAAATCTCCTTTGCTTAAAGAAGAGATCCGGTGTGAGTCAATCCATCACCATGTTGTTTGAGGTCACGTGCTGCTTTTTTAGAGAACAGAGGAAGAATATTTGGTATAACACAGATCAAATTAACCAACGGAATAGTAATTAGTAATAGTAATGCTAACTGAATGGGGCATAGTGAGATGAAACTGAAAATATTTCTATCAGTGGCAATGTTAGCTTGGCTATGGGTCCACAGCAGAAGTCACCTTTAACAGACATCATTTCAAACGGCTAATAAATCACCTGTGCACCTGAAAGCTTCTCGTGCACAGAAGGCTATATCCAACCCCATGTTGTCCCCCATGCCTTGCACACAAAACTGTGACATTCAATGACAATGAGTCATTGTTAAAAACAGTTCCAGAAAATAATAATAAAAAAAAAAATCAGAAAAAAAATGTTAGTCTACACACACATCTAACATTTTGTAAAACATAAACAAAAGCTACTCAACCACATCCACAAACATACGCTCCTTCACAACACTGACATCTGTTCAAAAGGTCACATAAATGGTATCTAGTGTAGTGGACGGCAGAACGGTTTGTCTTTCCGTTGTCACAATATAAAGAGAGGCCCATCATGCCATGAGCCTGTCAGAGAATAGGCTGCCCTCTACTCTGCCATGGATCTACTGTATCATTCCTGCTCATTGAGACACTCACACTGCTGTTGTACAAGCTGATTTTCAGGTTAGAGAATGTTTGTTTTTTTAAACAATTATATTTATTTGGAATTTTTTCACACCAGTACAACATAATACTTCCACTCTTTCACTAACACCCACACACACACACACACACACACACACACACACACACACACACACACACACACACACACACACACATAGAGTTCTCCATCCATATCTGTCCTATTCCATCTCTGTCCCTCGACTCATTTTTTTTTTTATAAAGAATTTATGAAGTTTTTACACTTATACTGACTGTAATGCTTGACCTCAGCTTGTCCAAATCTCATTGAGCTCTGGCAGTGCTTGTGTTGTGGGTTTAGCTGTAGTTGTGAATTGTGTTACTGTAAATTGGAAAGATAAGCACAGGTCTTGGATGGATTAGGTCCACCCATCTAATGGTCCACCCGTCTGGCCAGATGTCAGGGTTTCAAGAGTTTCTAAACTTGATAAAATACTGCTGTACTGTAGGAAACTCTTAGGCGTACTGTATGGAGAACGTAAAGAAATTCAAGGACAGTCATAGGTGCCCTCCTATCACCTTTCCAGATTACATTTTGCTGCTTTCTCAGGTTGGGGGTTGCTGAGAGATCTATATAAAAGCCAATGCATTGCCCACCCTCTTCACTCATTCACAACACTTGTGGGGTGTCACGGTATATGCGCTTTCTTTTTTCCTTATCCAAACTTTATGTGGTTTGCATTCAAATCTATTTACTATTCCACATTTGTGTTAAAATTAATATTCACTTATGTACTTAGGTGTATGTATTCAACTCATTAGATGTTCAGAATATTCACCAGTATAATACTGTTGTTCAAACTACCAAGTTACTGTATGTGTTGCTGACTGTACTCCAGGTGTTTGACTGTCATGGCTGTGTTCAAGTTCACTGTGGGTCTGCTGGCCCTGCTGCTGGTCTCTGCCTGGGCCCAGGAGGTTGAGGTGAGGAAATGGGTTCATTGCTTCCCCAAAGTGTAAAGGATAGAGATTACCTCAGATCTGCAAAAGAACTCAAAAGAAGAATATGTTTTGTAACATGAAAGGTAGCAAAAAAAATGAATACATCAAAGTCTCTTACTACTATTCTGGTTAAATTGCCAAAGAGATTGTGTGCAGCAGCCCTGTTAGAATAATGCACTGTACCTTTAAAAGTACTGTTTAATCACGGTACCTTTAAATGATTTAAGCACGCAAATTTTTCGCAGTTTTTAAATTCTTTGTTTTGTTCTCTCTCCTCATCTATCCTAATGCCAGACTGGTAAGTGATCTAATCTTTTTAACCAATAACATCTAGAGTTTTGACTCTATGAAGCATGACATTAAGATTTTTTTAATAGCCTACTAAACATCACATCTTCACACATCTCCCTCTTGCCTTCAGTAGAGGAGAACTTGGAGGAACTTCCCATCTCTGATCTGCTTGCCAGGGCCAACTCTGGTTTAAGTAAGTCTCTCAACTGTCCCTTTAAAAGACTAGACTAAATAGGCCTTGGGCCAACTCTGGTCTTAGTTAGTCTCTCAACTATCCATCCAGGGTCCAAAACCTAAAGAGGTCTGAAATAAGAGATCACCTTGTAGAAAACACAGCTAATGGTGGGGGCTGGTTTTAATGTTTTTAAGATGATTTTACCTACTAGGTTTGCTGGGTTTTGACTCCAAGTCCAGGACCAGACATGCTGGGGCGACCATCTTAAAGCAATCTTAAAGCATTTGGTGTAATTCAAGCCTAGCCGTGTTGCACAAGCCTGCTGACTGTGCTAGATAGCGAGTGGAATGAAAGAATTTGGAATAACATAGGCCGAGCACGAACCCAAATGCCAACAAGCTCTTTACACTGAGTCAATGGATCATACAACATTCGATATCATTAGTAAGATAGATTACATGTTCTGTTAACTCAATGTAAACTGATTGGATGGATGACAAACTACACTTAAATTGTTTCCACCAGCTCTTGAAGCTGATGAGCCCTACCTGCTGGATGACATCGCCGTGGACAACGAGAATGACAGGAACGCTGACCCCTGCACCTCTCGTGGCTGCCTGTGGCCAAAGTCTAGTGATGGAAAAGTCTATGTGCCCTACTACATCAGCAGAGACTTCTGTGAGTTATCCCCAGAATAGGCCAATAGTCGTCTATTCAGCTAACCTTCAATCACTCCTGTTATTAAGAGCTTAAAATGATTTCAAGAAAGAAACAATTTAGGGCTTAAAGGAATAGTCCCCCTTTTTATGAAATTGGGTTTTTTTCACCATCTTACCTGGAGTTGTGTACATTTCTTTGTAAGAATGGTTGGTGAGCCCCAACTGTTATTTAGGCTAATTGTACACATCCCCCCAGCTTCCCGTGAGAAGGCCATCATCCAGCGCGGTCTGGACTCCTTTGCTGCCTCCAGCTGCATCCGTTTCAGGGCCCGCACCAACCAGAGGGACTACCTGGGCATCTACTCCAAGAGCGGGTGAGATGCATATGTATACAGCTAGATCATACATTATGATGAACAAGGCTCCCTCCGGATTCTTAAAGGATAGCTCCGGAGTAAGTTTAAGCATAGCCCTGTTGCACGTGCCTTCTAACAGCAATAGATTTCAAAATGAAAGAATTTTGAACAGCATAAACGCAACGTGAATGCTAAGCACTTTACATTGAGTGAAAGGTACCTCAGATCTTTCAGTTTTGAATAATGAGTTTCCATTGATTCAGTGTAAAGTGCTTGTTCTGCATTCACATTCGGTCTATGCTGGGCCAAACCATTTGTTCCACTCGCTACCAAGAGCATTTAGCCGGCTCGTTCAACAGGGCTATGCTTGAAATCGCTCTGGAGCACCGCTTTAAGGCATTGCAACAGTATGAAAAAGAGCAATATCACCATTCATGGGTGGATCAAAAACATCAAAGAGAACAATTAAAGAGGTAGTCGCTGTAAGTAACCTGTATATTGTTACCTACTGTTTATAGATGTGTTCTCTCCCTGTCTGTGTGGCAGGTGTTATTCTTATGTTGGACGTCGTGGAAATCAGCAGGTTGTGTCCCTGAGCAAGAGAGGATGTCTGTACCACAAGACCGTCCAGCACGAGCTCCTCCACGCTCTGGGCTTCAACCACGAGCAGACCCGCAGTGACCGTGACAACCACATCCGTGTGATGTGGGACAACATCATTGAAGGTGCAACAAATGGGTCTCAAACGTCTCAAATTCATGAATTGATTATTCTTGGTTTCCTAGTCGTCAGGTTTTACTATACTGTATTTACAACAAGACTCAAGCTGTGATTGAACTACATTAAGCAGAGATGAAATTGAAAATGAACTAAGCTCTTTGTTTTACACAGATAAGAAGCACAACTTCAGGCCTATTGCTACTTTGAACCAGAATACCCCTTACGACTACAACTCTGTCATGCAGTACTCCAGGTGTGGGGTCCACCAGACATGTCATAATCCAGCAAATTTACTGCCATATAATGATAATGATTAAGTTATTCAATTGTGAAAACATGAATTTGTCTATTCATCCATTCTTCCATTCATTCGTTCATTATTTCATTAATTCTTAATTTCATTCATTCAACAATGTCTTTCTGCAACCATGTCTCCATTTTAGGTCCACACTTACGCGAACATTTGTATTTGATTATTTTAGGTATGCCTTCTCTAAGAACAATCAGCCCACCATGGTGCCCATCCCCAACAGTAATGTGGACATCGGCAAGGCCACCCAGATGAGTCAGAATGACCTGCTTAGACTGAACAGACTGTACAAGTGCTGTGAGTACAACTTGCCATAAATAGGCTTTAGCATTTTTACTGAATCGAGACTTTTTTGTTTGTTTTGGTCATGCTCTTGTTATCTGACTAATTTGAAGTGATATTTGTTCTATTAGAAACAAGTGGAGAATAAGATTTCCTGAGGAGCCTGCTGTGATGATGTGCGTCCCTTGGATCATCAGCAAGGATGGAGGATGGACCTTCATCTGTCTCCTGTATAAATATAATCTGTTTATTGCTGGTTTTGTTGATGTACAATGGTTTATAATGAGAGAAGAAATCCTTTATAACAAATAGCACAATAATAAATAAAATGTGGTGAAAGACATCCTTCTCTTTTACATCTTGTATCAACTTAGTAGTACTTATGAAGTTTATGAAGACCCTTATCCTTAGAGCAAGTATGCTGTGACATGCATACTAGGTGGATATACCAACCATACAATATATTAAAGAGGAACTGAAATGAATTTTAGAGTAAATGTGACATGACAGATACTCTACCTGGCTTTTAATTGGCAGGACACTTAAAACTGATTAAGTTGCCATGACGGAGAAAAGGCCTGTTTAGTTTGTTAATTTTGAAACATGGGCGCTGACATTGTTGATTTGAACATTCCATTAGATCACTGGCATGGTAGGAAAAATTCTACGATAAAGTTCGCACAGCTGTTTAATGGGCCTGATGCAGTCTAACATGGTTAACAACTAGCCTGACTTAAAGCAAAGTACAATTTTAAAAAAAAATCGATTGCGAAATATAGCCTAGATCTGCTGCGCTGTCCCTATGTGTGCGTGTGTGAGGCTTATTTCTACAATGATACAAATTATTCATAAAGATGAAAAGGTAGCTGCAGCGTAAGCCAAACCTCACATTTGCCGTTGGTAGGTTGTGCAAATAACAACTTTCACGTAAATGTTGCTAGACCAACTCATGTGTGATTACCTTAGGATTTGAAGTTCATTCTAAATGCCTATATCAAACAACGTTTAGCTGTTGTTTTTAAAAGTAATGGATCTAACTAATCTTATTTTTACGTTGCACATGAACGAGCAAACGAGTCTGTTGTTTTGAGGGAGGGAGCACTACAAAACTACATTAACTACTTAAGGTAGCCTACGTTTTATTCACACGGAGGTATTAAAACAAGAAATAGATCGCAATACTGATACTCTATTTTAGGCAAACGTTACTGTCCGTTCAATGCTAATTGACAGACCGACGCTGCAGGCAGTGCTACAACACAAATTGTAGGTTAGAGGAGACGAGATCCTCTCCAGATGCAACGGTGCCTGCCGCCGGCAAACCTAACGTTACAGATAAATTAATCGTGACCAAGCAAGCACAAGCAAACAGTCACAGACTATGAGATGCTTTACATATGTACAACTATGTAATAACCTCTTAAACAGTTTTCTAACGTTACGGAGTTTAAACACCTTGGATGCTATCAATGACCACTAGCCAAAAACCTTAGCAAAAGCAACTTTATCAGTTAGCTTTGGTAAACTGACAACAAGCCCAAAAGCTTCCACTGAAGTTATAATGTCCGCAGTTTCTGTATTATCAGCACACGGATAAATGCAACACTAAAGAGTTTATCCGACAGAAAATATACACTATTCACAAGAACATTGTTGACATCTGGTCACACATAGCCAGAGATGTTAGCGAGGCAACAGCACCAGCATCAGCACCAGCCGACGAAAATCACGACCAAGGAATTCAGCCAAAGTAAAACGTTACAATTACAAACTATAGTATGAGACACTTCAGACATCTACCTATGACTATATATCCTCCTAACCAACTCCCCAACTAACGTTAAAGCCGTTAAAGATAACTTGCACATCCGATGCAATTAATGACTAGCTACACTTTGGCTAACGCTTGCTAAATCACCAGCGTAGCGTTGACTGGAAAACTGCCAAGTCGGCTACTTACACAAGTTATCCTGAAGTCCCCGCGGTCTCTGTATCATCGCCACTGATTAATCCAACACTGAAGTTTATCTGAGAGCTGTATTCATCCATAGGCTACACACAGGAAGGTTGTTGACAACTTTTGACCGGTATAGTCGCCTATATGGCTATGGTCCACCAGCTATGATGCCTACAGTAGGTTACGTACAGTAGCCAGCCTTGTCAAAGGTCATGGAATTTTGACCCAGAACTTTAGAACACTCGACCATGCCAGTGACGTAGTGGGTTGCAGAAATTATGCAAATTTCAATTTTGCAAATAGAGTGATATATTTAATTTTTTAAATTATTTTTTTTGTGCCAATTGTTTATATTTTAGGTAAGTAATGTACTATTGCCTACATTTGAGCCCATTTCAGTTCATCTTTAAATAACTAAATGCTGTATGACTGACAGATCAGTATTTGGAGTGGTTAATCATCTGCATGGCTATCCAGGGAGATCCAGGTTTCATATCAACAACAAAATGAAAATATGCAGTAATTATGTAAAGCAGGGGTTTTCAAACATATTGGGCCGGGGACACCTCATGGAGCTGAAAATTTTTCAAGGACCCCTATATCCAAAATATTATATAGCTATTTGTTCTTTCAGATGCAACAGTTTTAAATAGGCATGTAACTGCATGAGGCAAAATCTGGCCATGCAGAAGTGGTTTTCTGTAGATATACTGTTTTAAAAATGTCCAAGGAAATTGTTTTTCTATCTCTATAAGACAAGTTTATTTTTACAGCAAACTTTTTCACATGTGTCCCGTGTGCCCAGGACCAATGGGGATCCCTGGACCCCAGTTTGACAACCAGTGATGTATAGAATGTAAATGGGTCAAAAAGAAGAAAATAAAATATGCCCTTGTCAAATAGGTCTTGAGTCATGACACTTTAATACAGTTATCAAGAATACAGCTAAGAAATTCCTGTCTTTGAAGCCATTCCCCTAACCTGACAACACAGGCTATCACATAAAAGTGAATAGCACACAACACAACAGCCATTTCTAGTTCAGTACATGTATCCCTGACAAATTGTCTGTAGCCACAGAGCTGACATGAACATTGAGGATGGGTGTGTTCTCATTTAAATAGCCACTAAACTGGTAGCCTGGTCATAACCAACCGTTCGGTCAGGGCCGGTTCTAGCCTTTTGGTGCCCTAGGCCAGATTTCAGTTTTTGAGTCTTGAACCTACCATCCTGTCAACTACAACAAACCAACCACAGCAAAGGAGTCAAACGTTCTACTGTTACTTTCATTTCGTGATTGAATTGTGTAATTTCGTTACATGTAACTCGCTAATCCCCAATACTGGGAAAACCAATGGGCAAAAAGTCCAGGCTTCCAACTCTGTGGCTAGAAGCGCTCTCACAGGGTTGTGAGGATTTTCATGTACTACAGTCAGCTAGCCCAGGCTTGTTGGCGTAGGGACATAAAAGTCTTTGCAAATCCTTTTTGTATGATTTATTTTGATCACAGACAACAAACCAATATGGGCAAAAACATAACCTCCTTGGGCAGAGGTATGAAAGCATGCCGCACAGTCAGGAGCAAACACAAAGCAGTCATGGATGTATAAAGGTGCAATATTGGTGCAGTTCCAAGGTGCAATGTGTCTTCCGAGCGATTTCACCTTTATCACAAATCGCAGGCAGCTCCCCTTGATTTGCTAGCTGTCTGACCCCTAAATACACTGAAAAAAATATGTTCTCAGGAGACAACACAGGGGCTGTAGTAATCAAACAAACAAAACAAAATCACAACAATAGCAATAACATAGAATTGTTATAACATACAAACAAACAAAATATAACAAACTTACTCCCATCCTTCTCACAACCATCTTTAGCTGGACCCTGGTTTGTTACATTTTGGTGTACAACCTGTCCCCATTTGTCTGTTTGAGTTCTTCAGCTTCTGTGTTGTCTCCCAAGAACGGACTTTTTCACAGTGTATTCAGGAGGCAGACAGCTAGCGAATCAAGGGGAGATGCCTGCAACTTGAGATAAAAATGAAATCACTCAGAAAACCATGTGGGAACTCATATTGCACCTTCAAAGGCTGGGAAAGTACTGGGAAGATATGTTGTACTGTTTACAAAAGGGTTAATACATTATACTGTAGTGCTGTCAAACGAAAAATAAAAAATAAACAAATTATCCGATTAATCATAAAATTTTTCCATGATTAATCATGATCAATCACCTTTAACTGATTTCTACCAGTAGGCTAATCCATGTCGGTATGCAAAAGGTCAGGGTTGAGAGATATAACCAACACTTGGACGGAGAGTTCTGGACATTGTTAGTCCACTTTGATGCATGTTTACTTCACTCTCCGCTGTTGTTGGACATACAGTACTGGAGGCAGTCAATAGTATTTGTCTAGTTCGACTTGATAGTCTAACCATTGTCTGAAATTGAGCATAATGTGTCATGAAAGTGAAACCCTATTAATCATGATTAATCTGAGTTATTTGTTTAAACTGAGTTCATTTTTTTTTTTTTATTAATCACTTGAGTCAAAGCATTTTAGGAAGCGCTAATTATAACATGAATACATTCTCGGACCTTGAAGAAATCCTCAGTTAATGTCATCCTATCAAGTTGTCCATGCCAAGTTGTCATCATAAAGATATTGCAAACAAATATGTCATGAGTAAAACAACTTCTCGCGATGTCCCTAATCAATATAAAGGCATTATAATGAAGACAGCCTGCATCACAGTGACTGTATGTAGCTACCTTCAAATAAAGTGTAAAGTGTTCTGCAAATTAAAAAGAATTGTGCAAGCACAACAAAAAAAAACATCCAAAAAAAGAACAGAACACATGTGTGGTCGCAGCTATACATGCTATTCATATATTTTCCTGCTTTTGCACACATCCCTATTATGTAAACATGATAAAATACTGCTGTACAGTAGGAAACATACAGTATATGCACACGGCACAAACATAAATATTTTCAGGGACAGCTGGGTTCACACATCCCTATTTCTGATAAGGTTTCATAACTTTCCCAGGGTTGGGGCAGCGGACACAACTATAAAAGGTGAACATATGCACCTGAGCATCACTCATCCACTTGTGGGACGTCAAGGTACAGTTGACACTTTCCTCCCAAAACGAAATGGTGTTGTTGAAATCCATTTTACTGTACCGGTACTTACTGATCTCAAGCTATTGCCAGACCAGTTGGGAAACAAATGATAAAGATGGTAAGAATAAGAACTTAGTATTTTAAACATTTAAAACGTGCTGTTTGATGTTTCCCCCAGGTTGTGATGGCTGTGTTCAAGTTCGCTGTGCTGGCCCTGCTGCTGGTCTCTGCCTGGGCAGAGGAGGTGAGGAACCAGATCATGGCCCCAACTCAGTGTGAAGGCCCAGAGGTGTCATAGAGGGGCCCATGGCCACAGCTTGTGCACAGGGCCTAGAATGTGATGCTACGGCCCTGTGAAGGACAGAGACTATCTCAGAACTACTAAACAAAACTCAAAGAAAATTCTAAATAAATTTGTTTGTCTAAAAGCTACATATATTAGATCATTAACATGTCTATATACTTTTCAGAAACGAATGTACTTTAATGTGTTTTGACTAACATCATGTTCTCGTTCTCTTCTCCTCATTTGTAATTCAGACTGGTAAGTGATTGTTTTTCTTGGTTAAAGTTGTGTGGACTATAGACTAGGCTACATTAAAAATATAAATAAATGCACTTTGTCATTTTTAATAAAATATGGAATTTGCTTGTAACTGATCATAAAATGCAGAATTGAACCCCACTGAAAGTATATTACTAAAATTACAGTGACTGAGGCAGCTTTTTTCCACGTAGCTAAAGTCTCCTCTTTGACTCCACCAGAGGTCTCTGAAGAGGCAGTTATCCCTGTGTCTGAGATTCTTCACAGAGCCAACACTGGAATCAGTAAGGACAAACTTATTTTTTTTATGTTAGCAGGGCTAGTAATACTGTTTAACCCTGATATTATTGGAAAATAGCCATTGGTGTGTTGAGTGATATATTCACAATGATTTTTTTAACAGCTCGTGATGCTGATGAACCTGAACTGCTGGATGACATCGCTGTGAACAACGAGAACGACAGGAACGCTGACCAGTGCACCTCCCGTGGCTGCATGTGGCCAAAGTCCAGTGATGGAAAGGTCTATGTGCCCTACTTCATCAGCAGAGATTTCTGTGAGTGGCCATTACTGCATATACTTCATCCGATTGGCCAGGAGTCAATGTAGACTTAGATGAAAATAGAGGCCTTTGGCATACCTAACACAGATCTAAAAAGTAGAACTATACCTAGATCTTTAAAGTAGATTCCTATGGCATAGGCTACTTAAAGTAGACTTCCATGACATACAGAATGACTCATTTGGATTGATAAATAATGGGTAAAAATAAACTTAAATAATATTATCCATTTCATGTTTGATACACTCTCATGCAATCATGCAATAAAAAGTAAGTGTTTCTTTTCTCACAGCTTCCCGTGAGAAGTCCATCATCCAGCGCGGTCTGGACTCCTTCGCCTCCTCCTCCTGCATCCGCTTCAGGCCCCGCACCAACCAGAGGGACTACATCGGCATCTACTCCAAGAATGGGTGTGAGATCTGGCCAGACTGTACACACATCACTGAGGCAGCTAGGATAGAATAGATAGAATACAACTAGAGTAGAAGAATGGTTGGGTTCCCATGACAACATAGATACTAAGAAGCCAATGACAGAATATATAACATGCAAGCACAGATGTTTCTAGAATATTTCTGTAAATATCTATGGTGGTTGCCCTAGATTTGATGACTTCTCTATGTCTCCAGATGCTACTCCTACATCGGCCGCACTGGTGGTCAGCAGACCGTGTCCCTGAGCAAGAGAGGATGTCTGTACCACAACACCGTCCAGCACGAGCTCCTCCATGCTCTGGGCTTCAACCACGAGCAGACCCGCAGTGACCGTGACAACCATATCCGTGTGATGTGGGAGAATGTTGTTGAGGGTGAGTGGATGTTAATAATCAAGAGCTAATATTCCTCTGTCTATGACCTAATGGCAATATGGGTGTCATGTAAAAAGCATTTGGTTATTCACTGAAGGGGAAAGTGACTTTTCAAGAAAGCAGCAGAGATAAAATACTACTAAAATCTTTGCTTCCAACAGACATGAAGCACAACTTCAACAAGAAGCCCACTCTGAACCAGGGAACTCCCTATGACTACAACTCTGTCATGCAGTACAGCAGGTCAGTCATTGAAATACATACAGTACTGAGTTCAATTCATCCCCCCATTCCTTCCTTCCTTCCTTCCTTCCTTCCTTCCTTCCTTCCTTTCCCTCATTCCTTCATTCATCACCTCTTCATGACTGTTCTGAATGGATATGGATTTTCTGTCACTTCAGGTATGCCTTCTCCAAGAACAACCGCGCCACCATGGTGCCCATCCCCAACAGCAACGTGGACATTGGCAAGGCTGGTCAGATGAGCCAGAATGACCTGCTCAGACTGAACAGACTGTACAAGTGCTGTGAGTACTGAGTGTTTTAGTATTGACTGTGTCTGTATTCATATTTCCTGATCAAAAGATCTAGGTCAGGTTTTCCCGATCTTACAAACATATGACTTACAGAAGGTATACATATTTTAGTTATGAACATTGCAGAGACCTTGAGGTAGGACTTAAGGTGTAACCAACATGACATACAGTGGTTTTAAGAAGGAGATGGGATATGGACTATTGTATGAGAGCTACACATTTACTTGTTCCTGTCTTGGTTCAATGTGATCTTTTAACAGAATCAAAAGGACAACAACACTGGGCAACCTATCCTGACATACAACTCTGGATTCACAGTGAGCACCAGGCACTGGATGTGATTTGATTTTCCCTGCTTTGTATACTATCTTCCACCTATCTCAAAATAAAAAAAAAATCGAAAATTACGTTTTGCTCATGTCTCATGTTCATGTACTACAATGGGCCACAAATCACACGACAACATGTCTAAAATGTTAATTTAAAAGTATACAATGTTCTAAATCTCACCACAAACACAGACACACTAAGTAAAAAGAATAGGTGCTCTAACACAAACTTCCTGTACTTTGTTGGTTTAACTGTCTATAACAGCTAGTCGCTGTTTGAGTCACAGCTCACGCAAAAACATTAAAAGCGGCACTTTCTATATCCATCTCACTCACACACACACACACACACACACACACACACACACACACACACACACACACACATTTTAATACTTTATTTGCATTGACAGATAGGCATTTATCATGGCACAATCCATATATGGCTTTAAGGAGTCTTATACAACATTACTAGCATCCACCCATAATGTGTTCTAGGGAAAAATATGACACCTACGCCTCCTAATGAAGAGGCTTCCACAGTTG
>JAODXP020000010.1:12623870-12641370 GCA_027497455.2 Sardinella longiceps
GTCCCTGAGCAAGAGAGGATGTCTGTACCACAACACCGTCCAGCACGAGCTCCTCCATGCTCTGGGCTTCAACCACGAGCAGACCCGCAGTGACCGTGACAACCATATCCGTGTGATGTGGGAGAATGTTGTTGAGGGTGAGTGGATGTTAATAATCAAGAGCTAATATTCCTCTGTCTATGACCTAATGGCAATATGGGTGTCATGTAAAAAGCATTTGGTTATTCACTGAAGGGGAAAGTGACTTTTCAAGAAAGCAGCAGAGATAAAATACTATAAATCTTTGCTTCCAACAGACATGAAGCACAACTTCAACAAGAAGCCCACCCTGAACCAGGGAACTCCCTATGACTACAACTCTGTCATGCAGTACAGCAGGTCAGTCATTGAAATACATACAGTACTGAGTTCAATTCATCCCCCCATTCCTTCCTTCCTTCCTTCCTTCCTTCCTTCCTTCCTTCCTTTCTTTCCCTCATTCCTTCATTCATCACCTCTTCATGACTGTTCTGAATGGATATGGATTTCCTGTCACTTCAGGTATGCCTTCTCCAAGAACAACCGCGCCACCATGGTGCCCATCCCCAACAGCAACGTGGACATTGGCAAGGCTGGTCAGATGAGCCAGAATGACCTGCTCAGACTGAACAGACTGTACAAGTGCTGTGAGTACTGAGTGTTTTAGTATTGACTGTGTCTGTATTCATATTTCCTGATCAAAAGATCTAGGTCAGGTTTTCCCGATCTTACAAACATATGACTTACAGAAGGTATACATATTTTAGTTATGAACATTGCAGAGACCTTGAGGTAGGACTTAAGGTGTAACCAACATGACATACTGTGGTATTAAGAAGGAGATGGGATATGGACTGTTGTATGAGAGCTACACATTTACTTGTTCCTGTCTTGGTTCAATGTGATCTTTAAACAGAATCAAAAGGACAACAACACTGGGCAACCTATCCTGACATACAACTCCTGGATTCACAGTGAGCACCAGGCACTGGATGTTGATTTGATTTTCCCTGCTTTGTATACTATCTTCCACCTATCTCAAAATAAAAAAAAATCGAAAATTACGTTTTGCTCATGTCTCATGTTCATGTACTACAATGGGCCACAAATCACACGACAACATGTCTAAAATGTTAATTTAAAAGTATATAATGCTCTAAATCTCACCACAAACACAGACACACTAAGTAAAAAGAATAGGTGCTCTAACATTATTTTGTGACACTCCTGGAAACTCTTTAACAAAAAACTTCCTGTACTTTATTGGTTTAACAGTCTATAACAGCTAGTCGCTGTTTGAGCCACAGCTCACACAAAAACATTAAAAGCGCACTTCTACATTCATCTCACTCATACACACATCATACACACTCACACACACACACACACATTTTAATACTTTATTTGCATTGACAGATAGGCATTTATCATGGCACAATCCATATATGGCTTTAAGGAGTCTTATACAACATTACTAGCATCCACCCATAATGTGTTCTAGGGAAAAATATGACACCTACGCCTCCTAATGAAGAGGCTTCCACAGTTGTGTCAGACTTCACTGCGAGCAAATAGTTAAAATGCTTTGTGAACATCACTGAATAAGCAGGTGTTTGTTCATCTGGGATTGCTCATACAGTATGTGCACCTGCTCACTACAAGTAATTGGTAACACTTTACTTGACGGGTGAGTACATAACACATTCATAGCAGCTGTCATAAAATGCTCACAAAGCATTCATGACTGTTTCATAAGACATGACTCCACCTTCACCCAACCCTTCATTAATGTTGAAGATAGAATGTCGATAACCTATCAAAATAAAAGTCCAGTGGTCTCAAAGCAGCACTGCCATTTATGTTTGTCACCCGATCATGTCACACCTGAATATTTCATGAATATCTTATGAGGTCTACTTCAAATGTCACTTTATTATACATCAAGTAAAGTGTTACCAATTAATTTTTATATCCAGCAATGGGGTAAGCCTACATTGTAGTTTCTATCTGACAGGCAGTGCAGGCCTCCTTGCTACTGCAGCTTAGACCGCTGTAGAGTAACAAATGAGTGATGTAGCCAACATGATGGGAGAAACAATTATATTTGAATAGTGTCTTTCAGCTGTAGTAGTGACTTTTCACTGTAAGTGGAGGATGTACACATGAAGTACAATGTACCCATTGACAATTCTTCTGCACAAGATATTGAGGTGTAACTGAACTTGTAATCTTGAATATTTCTTGAAGTAACTGTAATTCAATTACACATTTTTTCAAAGTAATGTCACTAATTCCTACTGTTACTTTTATTTCATGATTAAATTGTGTAATTTCGTTACATGTAACTCTGTACTCCCCAACACTGGGCGAACCAATGGGTGAAAAAGTCCAGGCTTCCAACTCAGTGGCTAGAGCGTTCTTACGGGGTTGTGAGGATTTTCATGTACTACAGTCAGCTAGCCGTATAGGGACATAAAAGTCTATGCAAAATACTTTTGTATGAGTTACTTTGATCACAGACAAACAAACCAACATGGGCAAAAACATAACCTGGGCAGAGGTATGAAAGGATGCCGCACAGACAGGAGGAAACACAAAGCAGTCATTTTGGGAAATATGCTCATTTTCCACCTCCCCTCGAGTTAAACAGTTGAGTTGTTTCTCTCTCCAGTCCATCCAGCCGTTCTCTGCCTCTGGCAGTAGGACTTTTAGCGTTAGCTTAGCATAGATCATTGAATCATATTAGACCACTAGCATATCTCATATTGTCTCTTCTACAGGTCTCCTACTGTCTTGTTCAAAAGTGACTAAGAATTCTAGTTTTGCTGACTCTTCTATTATTGGTGGAAAAGGTGGAGAGATGGAAAATAAGGGTATTTCCCCAAATGGCGGAATGTCGCTTTAAAGCATTTTTTTTGCCAGCGCCAGTGATGGGGACTTGGACTCGAGACTTGGACTTGGACTTGACTTAAGTCGCTCATTCTGGAGACTTCAGACTTGACTTGGACTTGCCCTCAATGACTTGAGACTTGACTCGGACTTGAGCCTTGTGACTCGTGAACAATGTTCATTTCACGGAAGTGTTCATTTCATTATTTAGTTTTTTCTGATGTTTCTTATGGGAAAGCACAAGCACAATATTTCCTCTTAGGTGCAATGTAACTCATGCATACAACTGCATTCTAAATTTTCTCAGGTCTAACATTACAGCTGATTTGTCAATAGCAGATTGTGTGCATAATTATGTCCACCCTCACCCTGTCAAAGGGAATTTTTTTTCCAAGATTCAAAAAGGCTCGACTTGGGGAGAAGACTTGAGACTTGACATGGACTTGGGAGGTTCGAGACTTGACTTGAGACTTGACTTGGCATTGCGCCTCAGGACTTGGGACTTGACTTGGACTTGAGTACAAAGACTTGAGACTTGACTTGGACTTGGAAAAAATGACTTATGAACATCACTGGCCAGCGCTAATTATAACATGAATACATTCTCGGACCTTGAAGAAATCCTCAGTTAATGTCATCCTATCAAGTTGTCCGTGCCAAATTGTCATCATAAAGATATTGCAAAGAAATATGTCATGAGTAAAACAACTTCTTGCGATGTCCCCTCATTTGTGAATTGTGCAAGCGCAACAAAAAAAAAAACGGAACACAAGTGTGGTTGCAGCTATAGCCTACATGCAATTCATATATTTTCCTGCTTTTGCACACATCCCTACATGTAAACATGATAAAATACTGCTGTACAGTAGGAAACATATATGCACACGGCACAAACATAAATATTTTCAAGGGCAGCTGCACACATCCCTATTTCTGATAAGGTTTCATAACTTTCCCAGGGTTGAGGCAGCGGACATGAAATGTGAAAAGTGAACATAAGCACCTGAGCATCACTCATCCACTTGTTTGACGTCAAGGTACAGTTGACACTTTCCTCCCAAAACGGAACAGTGTTGTTGAACTTCATTTTACTGTACCAGTACGTACTGATCTCAAACTACAGCCAGACCAGTTGGGAAACAAATTAACTAAAAACAGACAAACAGACAGACAGACAAACAGACAGACAAACCAACGCGACCGAAAACATAACCTCCTTGGCGGAGGTAAAAGTGGTATCTCAGAACTACAAAAGAAAACTCAAAATAAATGTGTTTCTCTAACAGCTACATAAATTGGATCATAAACATGTCTATATACTTTTCAGAAATGAATGTAGCCTACTAAATTTTAACAGTTTGATACATAACAAGTGTCCATGTAGGCATCAAATAAACATGAACACACACACACACACACACACACACACACACACACACACACACACACACACACACACACACACACACACACACACACACACACACACACACACACACACACACACACACACAATATATAAACCCCACCCCTCATTCCCCTGAAAAGCACATAGGCTACTCTAGGAACTCAACACAATTACAGTATATAATGTAACACACACAACTGGCAGGTTATAACAGCATGTTATTTGATTTGGAATGGACAAATATAGCCTAAATGTTTCCATTTGAAACCTACACAAGTTAGCCTGAGCCAAATTTTCATCTCAACTCTCACAAGTGGTCAAAAGCATCCCTGAATATCAACTCAACAGTGTGGCCAATTTTGCTCAAATTAGTTTGACCTTGACCTTTGACCCCTTGAGAACTCACTATGACCTTCCAGTGAGTGTGTGCTGTGTGTGGTGAAGACTATGCTGCCATGACACACACACACACACACACACACACACACACACACACACACACACACACACACACACACACACACACACACACACAATGTGACACAAGTGTCATCGTTTCAAGAGAACAAGCATAGTTTCACACGTAATATTAGGCAGATGTTATTTGCACCTGGGTAGTGGTGGTACTCTGTATGGTGCCCTGGGCAAACACACTCTCTGGTTGTCCCTTCCTGCAAATGGGTGATAGAAAGCTCATCTCTATATCATTATGTGTGGTCATTTTTTGGATTGTTTTTCTTTGTATTTTGAGAGCTCCTCGTTATTAGATGGCACTCCAACTAGCCAACTTTATAATATCAGATAAAGTTATTTGCCTCGCCTAAATGTGGGCAACCTTTTAAAACACTAAAATTTAATCCTCTTATTCTTTATCATGAATGTCACAAGTGATAGCAATGGGTGTGTCTGGTTTTGAAGTTCAATTACCAAATACCTCCATTGTAAGAGCAGATATGCCCATTACAAAGCTTCTGAAAGCAAAACTGCGTCACCCACGGGGGACAAAAAAAAGAAAATCTTTGTTTGGAGAGCCCATGGTGCCACAAACCTATGGAAACCGTATATTTAGATAAGATATTCCTGAGCTGTTTACGTAAAGGTGCATAATATTGGACTTTTGTCTTAAAGGGGTCATATTAAAAAAAAAAAAACATAATTTTCTGGCTTTTGGTTGCTTGGGTCTATACTGCCATCTACACACACTGTAAATTTGATAAAATCCTAAATTGTTAAAATAGCCAATTTAAACAGTTTGAAGCTGTTCAACTTGAGTTACAGACAATTGTACAGAGTAAAATATGACCAATTGTATTTCTGTAATGCCTTACATTACCAACTTACCACAAAAAGCAATGCAGTACAGTTACTTTTGTAACTTGTTACTCCCAACAATGGTTACAGGGTAAGATGGGTGGGGTCCCACAACATTGGCAGCCACTTAAGCAGTTTAGGGCAATGAGAACGGATAAAAATAAAGAGAGGCAAGTTTTTGCAGCTGATTAATTGACTAGGAACCTGTCATAAGCTATAGGACAAATCCTCAATGTGTTGGCAGCAGGTGTCTAGTTACCTGGTGCATGGCCCAATGAGAAACAGTCTATTCTGAATATTAGAGCTATAAAAGTTAGCTTGGAAAAGTCACAATATGACCCCTTTGAAATTGCAGCAGCAGGTGTAACTAAAAAAATACTTGGATGTAGACGGCACTAGAGGGCGCTGAAAGCTTACCACCGAGCTGCTGTGTTACTGTAAAAGGAAAACAATGACATGATCTGTTATACCCACATGAGTGGGAGTGGAGGACACAAGGTTGTCCATGACAAAAACAATGCAAACACAAATGGCAAAAATACTGATTATTTTACTGCAGGTCCAAATTCAGATGTTTAAAAGCATCAGATATGGCCTTGTAATGTTCTGGGTGTAACCATGGGAGATTATGTAATTTTCTCTTAGGTTATGTTCACAAGCAGCTGTACCCAATTTCCTCTGTCAGCTGTATCTTCAGCTATAGGTTGGCGCTCAATGGTGTTTTTTGCCCCCAACTACACCTTCCAGGCATCACAGCCTAAAAGGCACTACCTTCACCCTATTCAACCCTAACCCCCTCAACCATCATCCTAACCCTAAACTGACTGGAGTAGTGCCTGGAAGGCAACGCTGCCTGGAAGGCACTGTTGAGGGCAAAAAATACCAAAGACCTAGGTTGGCCTGCAATGCACATGGTTGCATCCTTTCCATGTGGAAATTAATTCTCAGAAGCTTTCCTGACATTACAAACACCGGTCCTTTAAACCCACATCATGGCTAGAGGGATTTACTGTCTATTATCTGACATCTCATTGGTTTTGTCACTTAAAGAGCATGCAGGAAGTAATGTCTTAGTATGTCACAAACACACTATAATACCCAAGTAATCAACAACAATTGAAACATACAATCTACTAACACTGGTCTTTAAACCCCTAACATGGCTAGAGGGATTTGCTGTCTATTAGCTGACAATATGTTGCTTAAAGGGGAAATCCGGTGTAAATCAGTCAACAGCCCTGTTGTTCCAGGTACCTGAATGCTGTGTATAAGAAAGAGAACGAGAGAAATTGATGCTACATAGACCGAATAACAAACTGGTTATGAATGCTGACTGAATGGGGCATAATGAAATGAAACTGAAAGTAAGTTACATAACAACTTACTTTCAGTTTCATTTCATTATGCCCCATTCACTAAGGGCTAGATTCCGGTTCACTGCTCGGTCTTATGTTGTATCAAATTTTTTCCTACCAACAGCATGAGTTGGAAAACTATGGATCGGTGAGTTGGAACACTATGGATTGATTTACACAGGATTTCACCTTTAAACACTATGCAGGAATGTAGTAGGCCTACTGTATGTCACAAACACACTAGAAATCCAAGTAATCAACAACAATTCAAACACACAATCATTGTTGGAGCTAGCAAAATGCGAAAGGCAAGTAAAATGTAAATAAACCATTAATCAATCAATCATAATCAATCAAACATCATAGGCTCCCCACAAAACAATGTACTTTAATAATTAATTGAACTTGTGTGTATTTCAACATATTTTAACTTTCATCGAAACAATCCATTTGCTGATGTCCATTTGCTGATGTTTACCAAACCCATGAGAAACTCACAGAAGCAAACACCTAATCTCCAGAAGTCAAGGTTCCTTGATAAAATGTCCTTATAGCCACTGCATAGACGTTGCATTTACCTGTACACATTTTCAAGGTCCTGCACACGTCTCCTTTAGACGTCTCTGCACACGTCTCTGCACACGTCTCCTCAAAAAGTTTTGAGAGCTACTGTATAAAAGCAGACCCTAGCCACCTGCTTTTCACTCAACTTCTTCTGAAGCATCAGGGTAACGTGTGCTTCTCTTCCTGGGTCACATATTACTCCATACTACACTATTTTTTTTTAGTATGGAGTAATAGGTGCTTAAACTCAACAACCAAATTGAACTTTTGTTGTTACTGTTACTGTTCTTTCTGGCAGCAATTTTCTGTTCTGTTTTACTGTGGTCCAATATTATCCAAAATTGAAATGCTGTAAAGTAATGTGGTATGTTGCTACAGGTGTTTGACTGTCATGGCTGTGTTCAAGTTTGCTTTGTTGGCCCTGCTGCTGGTCTCCGCCTGGGCCGAGGATGTTGAGGTGAGATATCAACAAACTATCTTGCCGTTTTACATTATAAAACATGGACCCTTTAACCTGTGCCTCGTGTTGTATTAAACACATTAGACAACTAGCTTTACTTCCCCTAGAAATGTTACAAGAGTATACTTAACATCAAATGACAAATGGCATTAATATTTGTCTTCTCTGTTTACATGTGTCATGTCCATCTGCATTCATCCCCATTATAGACAGGTAAGAAACACAACTTGCTAACACTGGACATTGTAGAAGTGTGTATTACAGTTTTTGTAATATTCTATGCTCTGGCCCAATTTCTAATGCATCTCTGTTCCCATCCTTCCAGATGAGATTGTCGAGGACACCAATGCTGAGCTGTCTGTGTCTGAGCTGCTGGAGAGAGCCAACAGGGACCGCAGTATGTCTGCCTCCAAACACACACTCTCTCTCTTTCTCTTTCTCTTTCTCTTACACACACACACACACACACACACACACACACACACACACACACACACACACACACATCAGCTATCTTACTGCATGGCTTACATTGCATTAATTGACAACAGCGATGTAAACATCTTCACATATAATGAGGATATAAATGTAACTGTGCCAGGAGATACAGCACAGTACTGTATACCCTAGAGACTCTGCACAATGATGTGAACCCATTTCAAAGTGTTTACTTTGAGTCAACTTGAACAGGAATATAAATATAGCTCTTTTTTCTGAGCTCATTTTTACCACTAATCAGGCTACAGAAAGCCGGGCTTTAAACAGCATGTGTTACAAATGGAAGTAGTAAGCATTTAAACCAGAACATGTAGGCTATTGAAGATCTATTTTTATTGTCGAGCTGGACAATATTGATTGACTGTAACCGCAGAGGTCTCTGTTGCTGTCTGTTTCTTACAGCTCCTGACTTTGATGAGCCAGAACTGATGGGAGACATCGCCATCGACTCTCCTGAAGAGAGGAACGCCGACCCCTGCACTTCCCGCGGATGCATGTGGCAGAAGTACAGTGATGGCAAGGTCTATGTGCCCTACGTCATTGCCAACCACTACTGTAAGGCTTTCCTCATTTTCATAGTGGCTAGGCATGCTCTCAGCATTCCTGTTTGAGGATGAAAACGTTTTTAAAAGTGACGTTTTTAAAATTGGGATTTGAAATATTATATGGGCCTTGTAGTTGTAAAGATATTCAGTTCAGTCCTGATAGTGGATAATGATGCGTCTTGTTTGTTTTGGCATTGGTTTGAACAGCTTCCCGCGAGCTGTCCATCATCCAGCGTGGTCTGGACTCTTTCTCCTCCATGTCCTGCATTCGCTTCAAGCGCCGCAGCAATGAGAGGGACTACCTCAGCATTGAGTCTCGCAATGGGTACAAAACATACATCACCACTCCATACACTCTCTGGAAGAGTCCTTATATATCTCTACATTTTTACATCACTTTATGTGTAAATAATTACTTTTAATGGGTACAAACCATACATCACCACTCTATACACTTAGGCTACTGTAAGGAAAAGTCCTTATAGAAATACTTTCAAAAAGAAAACAATATGTCCAAATAATTACTCTTAAATGTTTGTTAATTTAAAAAAAAAAAAAAAGAAAAACAATTTGACTTGCCTTCCCAGATGTGTGATGCTAGTTACTCCCACACCAACTGCCTCTAAAGCCTCTGAAGTCTGAATAGTGTTCTCTTCTCTTGTAACGGCGACCCTATTGATGTTGACCTTTCACCTCTAGATGCTACTCCTACGTTGGTCGCCGTGGATACGCTCAGACCGTGTCCCTGAGCCGCTCTGGCTGCCTGTACCACAACACCGTCCAGCACGAGCTCCTCCACGCTCTGGGCTTCAACCACGAGCAGACCCGCAACGACCGTGACAACCACATCCGCGTTGTCTGGGAGAACATCATCGATGGTAAGACACACCACTAATGGACACTACAGTATGGACGTAGCATATTCCTTCCTAAGCTAGCCCTTTATAGTAGCTCAATGGTGTGTATGGGACGCAACATAAAGGGCAGACGACATGTGTGAGTGAAAACTGTTTTTATCATGCAGACATGAAGCACAACTTCAACAAGATCAGCACCCTGAACCAGGGAACCTCCTATGACTACAACTCCGTCATGCAGTACCACAGGTCAGTCAAATGTGTAGGCCTACAGTATTTACCCGTACTCATCATATGAATCCATGGATTCATATTCATGAATTAAAGTTATCATAAAGTTATTAATTTATTCATTAATTTATTCATTCTTAAGGTAGCAACACTATCTGCTCTTCATTCAATGTCAGTGATTCATAAATTAGTTGAATAATATCCTTGTTGCCCCCAGGTATGCCTTCTCCAAGAACAACCGCGCCACCATGGTGCCCATCCCCAACAGCAACATTGAGATCGGCAAGGCCACCCAGATGAGCCAGAACGACATCAACAGACTGAACAGACTGTACAAGTGCTGTGAGTATAGCAGACAGCTCACCTCAGTCTAAATGTATTACAGGGATTCCACCACTCCATCAACTTCCTTGTTTTAGCCTACTGTAGACTTTCATTTGTTTTCTGTCACTCAATGTACCCTGACCGGCTCACTTGAGATTCTAAGAATGTGTCTCCCTCCTTGTTGGAAACATTCAGTTTCCATTGAAAGTGTGAGGAGAATATCTCACCTGCATTGCTAAACTGTTTTGTATTCTATGTTGCTATGGGATGTTGCAAAACTCATTGCATCTTTTTTTTCTCTCTCAAACAGAAACCTGAAACCTGTACTGATCAGAAGTTATGAGAGCAGTTCTGACTGAGTGAGGGAGGAGCCCAGATATTTTACATCAAGGGAATCAATTGTTTAGTCATCTGTTTTGATTGCAGTGTATTGCTGTGGTTTGCTGTGATTCTAGGGCAGCCCCTCAATAAAACATCAGAAAATAAGTGAAAAATCAAGACCCCCTGATTTGTTGTGTTTTCTCCTTGTGGTCCACTGGTCTCACATAAAAAAAAAAAAAAAATACTTCATTACAGTGACTTGTGATCAGCCTTTGGCAACAACAACAAGAAAAGCTGAAAAACAAACGTATGAATATGATGTAGAATCACGGTTTATGCTCCTTTATTTAAAAAATAATGAGTTTCAAGAATTACTTTATCTTATTATTCTCTTACTCTGAATGAGCCGATGTAGCCTCAAAGTTTCAAAAGAATCTGAACTCTTCCAATGACCTACATAAATATATAACTGTTTTAAACTAAAAGCAGTTTAAAAGCATTCTGTTTCAAGAAATGCGTTCAAAAAACAGTATCGCCTTTAACAAAAAAAAGCACCAGTTCTTTAAATGTGAACTTTTAATCAGAAATATTCATGATGAATCCTGTTATACTTTGCCAATGGCCTTATTTAAAAAAAATAATCAATAAATAAAAAAAAACAATATGTAAATCAGTGAACTATTGAGTTTTGTTATGACAAATCATATTTTGGGCCAACCAAAAATCTCATTTGTAAGGGTCTCCCTGCATGGTGTTGGTTATTGACATGACATCGGTGATGAGATGGAGGCTGCACAACACCTGTCCTCAGGCGTTAATTAGCATAGCCTACACAGGTGCATGGATATATTTAGAAGACGAGCTCTAGGACAATGGCATGTCATTAATCAACAACAGCCATAACTCCCCCATCAAACACCCAAAGCACACATGTGTTTTTCTGTGCTGGATGTATTTGTTTATGAAAAAAGCCCTTTTTTATTCTCACAATGAATAATCACACCTGTTTGTCTCTCTTTGAAGAAAAATAAGCTGAGATAAGGATGGACTGAGGAGAGAAACATTGTTGTGAGATCTTAAATGCAACTGAAATTATAGGTCCGGATTTGTAAAACTGTTGTGTCAGTAATTAAGATCTTAAACTTAATGCGTTCCTATGGAAATCATAAAATACTGTATCACAAAATGGGATCTGTAAATCTGTAAAATCAGTTTCATAAACAGGGTTTCTATTCAACAACGTGTATTTTGCTATTTGAATAACTACTGGCAAACATATGAAATCTGTATACGGATGTCTAATTTATTGACAATCAACTCAGATGTGCAAAGGGCACAATACACAATCCATAAACATTTTCTAGATGACCTTTACAAACTGGCCAGAGGTTTTCCATTCATTAGGAGGATCTCCATTTCTAAGGGGATGTGGAAAACACAGAGATTCACACAGATTATGCAAATATCTTGAATGGAAATTTGCTTATCAACTGCCTTGTTTCAGTTGTTATAGCACAATAGCACAAAGAATAAGTCTCATGTCACAAGAGCATGTGATAACATCAATAAAATGTGTTTTAAAATTAATGCTCAACTACTTTCTAAAAATGAAAACTGAAATCCAGGTGTGGAACCTGAATAATCATTTGCCTCTAGGACCTAAACTGTCATCTAAGAGACAAAGTATTTCTTTATTCATTCGTTATTAACACATAAATCATTTATAATTAACGCTGCTTCATTTATTAGACTCCCAGCGCTGAGCTCTAGTAAGTAAAGCTTGGTGTCTGTTGGCACGGCTCATTTCACTGCATAGCCTACCTCCACCTTGCTCTTAATTAAAGTAGAGCATTTGAGGAGGGAGGAAATGATCAAACATACAGTCACATCTGAGCCCCTTGGAAAGGATGGCACAATGAAGTATGGCAGTGTCTCATGTAAAATGATGATTGTTGGCAAGCATTTCATCTTTTAAGAGTCCAGCTGCTCCCTGACTGAAATAAAGAAAATTTAGGCCTACGATTTTTCCAGCTTTTTGTCCACACAGGCTTTTTCCAGTCTATTCTCTGAGGTGTATAGCCTACTGTCATTAGCAGTCATCTAATGAAGAACGGTAACTTCATCTTGTTGTCAATTTCAGCTTGAACTTCTCTCAGACAAAATTTCCTTGTAACTAAGATCGAGGGCTCTTCATTGTTCCTTCACTATGATATATTGTGAACTGATTTTATGAAATAAACATATATATTATCTCAGAATAAGGTATACAGTAAATACTGGATCATAAATAAAGAAATAGGCTAAATGTAGGCATATGTAGACGTAATTTTTTTTTCACTGAATGTCTTTTAAATGAATGCACTGAGCTGAGCCTCTGATATAGAGCAACTTGTAGTTGTAAAAAGAAGTACAGTATATCTTGATATTGACAACAAAGATTTGCTGTGAATTGCTGAAAAACTTCCTGTAGGTGTGGGGAAGATGCAGCTGTTTCTTGCCAAGGCTGTACACATATCTATGTATGATAGAGCTTCTGGGCCATGTCATAATCAGTCAGGGCCATTTCAAGGTATTCAGGGGCCCAAAACAAACGGGACATGGGGGTGGGCCCTTCACCCTCCATAATCCTCTACATGAACCCCATTGTTATAATCTTCAAACATCTTTCATTAATTTAAATATTTGTGTTGTTGTCTAACTTCATCTTAAAGTCATATTTTATTGAAAAAAACTACGAAAATGATTAAACAGTCAATCTTGGGGGCCCCTATCAGCTAGGGGCCCCTGGCAATTGCCTGGTTTGCCTGTCGTGTTGTGACGGGATGTATGGAGTGCAATCAGGAGCTACTGTTTGTTCAGATAAAATACTGCCATTGCAAGCACATGCCTGGACTGCGTTTGGCCATATTTGGAAAGAGTTATCAGCAAGCGTTCCGGGGGAAACACTATAAGACATTGCACTCCTCACTTGGCCACTACCTCCCTGACACTTCACAGGTAAGACACTCATAGGAGAATACCAAATCGGTAGCACTTTATTATAACTACTCCTTATTAAGCATTTATTAACCATTGATAAAGTCTTAGTTAACACTTAATTAATCATTTGTTATCAATTACCTCTGAATTATTTCTCATCAGTTAACCATTAGTAAATACAGTACATTTATTCATGTTTAGTGTGTGGTACAGTAAATAAAGTTACAAAATCTACCACACCACTTTGATTAATTTAGTCAGGTTTTTA
This sequence comes from Sardinella longiceps, assembly GCA_027497455.2. Taxonomy (NCBI): domain Eukaryota; kingdom Metazoa; phylum Chordata; class Actinopteri; order Clupeiformes; family Clupeidae; genus Sardinella; species Sardinella longiceps. Next base: position 12,637,899 of record JAODXP020000010.1, read on the forward strand.
ATCTAGAGCCTATGTTTTTTTAATGCTGGTCAGCTCATGCTTGTTTGCAGACATCCACATCCATGTTTGTGTTTATTCTTATATTAGTCATAAGCATAGGCTATTCATATTTAGGAAGAAAAATGATGTTGATTTATATAATAATATGATAGATGATTAACATCTGTAATGCAGACCCATTGGTATGACAACAAGCCAATACTTTTTTTTGGTTTTGTTTTGTCTATAGGTTTAGTCTATTGTTCTATTTAATGAATATTAATGTTTGATTGTAAATAATGCAAACAGGTTGTGATGGCTGTGTTCAAGTTCGCTCTGCTGGCCCTGCTGCTGGTCTCTGCCTGGGCAGAGGAGGTGGAGGTGAGGGTTCTATATGGACATTTTTTAGAGCAATCTGACCTAACGTAGATCGGGTCACTCTCTAAAGTCACTCTCGATCTGTCACTGCCCAGCCTTTCCATGTTCTTAAGGCAGACATGTCTGATTCAATTTCATGTCACTGGCTAAACTATGCACCAAACCAAGCAGAACATCCGTAATATGAACCAGTGTATAAAATGGGGGAAGTGTTGCCTATTATATGTTACCTTATCAGTCATTTGAAGGTAACCAGCAAAGAAGAAAAATGTGCTATAGCTAGAACAATTACTGCTGGGTGGAAACACTTTGATCACTAATAGAAGCATATTTATAACATCATTTTCTTGACAAATTGCATGTAGAAATAATATTTCGAGTCCTAACTCATTCATCTAATATTAATTTCTGCATTGATTGATGTGCTCTGATAAACAAGACTGAAATGTATTTTTGTTTTAACATCTCACCTCCTTCTCTCTTGTCTCAATAACACCTAATGCTTCCTGACACCTCTTTCAGACAGGTGAGGAAAAAAAACATCAACTTTTAAAACAGATTCTTATCAATATAAACAGTATACTGGTAATGACTGTATTCCAAAAATGGATTTGAAGTTAACTAAAGTGTTATCTTTTGACATTTGCTGTGTGATCCAATCCCTTCCCTGCTAATTAAAAGAGCTCTCTCTCTCTCTCTCTCTCTCTCTCTCTCTCTCTCTCTCTCTCTCTCTCTCTCTCTCTCTCTCCGAGGCTGAGGTGTACTAATTCTCTCCTGTTTCCCTCAGAGAACGCTGTGGAGGAGGACACCACTGCTGAGCTGTCTGTCTCTGAGCTGCTGGACAGAGCCAACAGGGACCTGAGTACGGACTCCACTCCTTAATAACAGCTGAGGCTAAAATTACTGACACATTCTTATGATGAACTAATACAATACGTAAGGGATAATGAACGACACGGCATGCAGATATAGAAAAATAATGCACGTTCGAAGTTACAAGGCTACAAGGCAGAGCTGAGTATACTTCGATAAGTGCATTATTTTTCTATATCTGCACGCCATGGAGTTAATTATCCCGCTTATACCACCGTTGCCACCTATGGTAGCTATTTATTGACTTAATAATCTTCAACAAATTAAGACTCTTCAAATTTTTTATTACACTTCAAATAGATTCATCTTTTTTGAATTCGATCCTTTTGGGTTATTTATACTTTTTTCTGACAGTATTTTCTGAAATATTATTTCAAAAGGGTGTTTACTAATGGCCTATTTCCCTATCCAGCTCCTGACTTTGATGAGCCTAAGCTGATTGGAGGAGACATCGCCATCCTCAACGAGGGCGAGAGGAATGCTGACCCCTGCACTTCCCGTGGCTGCCTGTGGCCCAAGTACAACGACGGCAAGGTTTACGTGCCTTACGTCATCGCCAACCATTACTGTGAGTCCAGCCCGCTCTTAAAAATAGCAAAGGTTGAATATTCATGCAGTATCAATTCAATTGACCACATTTTAATGACCAGAAATGTGCTTTAAATAAAGAAAAGGTTTTTCTCACAAAGCTCAGTTTCTTAACCGAATAGAAACATTACAAACATGCTCAGTGAGAATAGTATGCTCACCAGATGCTGTTCTGCTTGTGTTGATTGTGTGAAGATGTAGTAGCAGAAGTGTGAGTGTAGAGATAGATGCTGCTATAATATGAATATTATGTTTGTTTAAAGCTGTACATAAAAGGCACTGGCATGCTATCTGTAATATAACATAAAATGTAAATAAATATAATTATATAAAAAAAAGAGAATAGTATGCTCACCATCCCCACCCACCACTAGACTGTATATTTTATTTGCAACAGAAGAATCACTCTCTAATACTGCTATACACAGTGAATGACAACATTATCACAGTGTGGTGATATTATTTTTCCCCATCTGACACCTATGTGTTGCTGCCCTATCAGTGTCTGAGGACACTTGCCAAATAAGGCAATGTTTAATTTTCACTCCCAACAGCTTCCCGCGAGCTGTCCATCATCCAGCGCGGTCTGGACTCCTTCGCCTCCTCCTCTTGCATCCGCTTCAAGCGCCGCTCCAACGAGAGGGACTACATCAGCATTGAGTCTCGCAGCGGGTGAGATACCCCACACATCACCACTCACCTTTATTACAGCCAACACTGATTAGGCATATAGGCCTTTGAAGTGCTCCTAACTGCAGAGCCAGAAATCATAGACAGTACGTTTGGCATATTATACTATGTCATAGTTATAGCACAGAGTAAAAATTAACAACAAACAATTAGAATCTGTTTTTTTTCATTATTTTAATTTGTTTTTAATACACAAAAAACAATAGTTTACATAAGGGAAGTTGTGGGCTTCTGGAAAACTCTCTTCCCCTGCTACAGTGACCCTATTGTTGTTGACCTTTCACCTCCAGATGCTACTCCTATGTGGGCCGCACCGGTAACGGTCAGACCGTGTCCCTGAGCCGCTCTGGCTGCCTGTACCACAGCACCGTCCAGCACGAGCTCCTCCACGCTCTGGGCTTCAACCACGAGCAGACCCGCAACGACCGTGACAACTACATCCGCGTCTATTGGGAGAACATCATCGATGGTGAGACTGAGACCTCAACAAGACAGACGGCCCATTACCAGTACACCAGTGTAGCCCATTTCTATACAGATTGGGGGGAATAAATACTCTGGAGAATATTCAGTGTGTCCGTATTAATCAAGCTATTCCTCTTTGTTGTTTCTCATGCAGACATGAAGTACAACTTCAACAAGATCAACACCCTGAACCAGGGAACCTCCTATGACTACAACTCTGTCATGCAGTACGAGAGGTCAGTGCCATAAGTGTACATTTTTTACAAGCCTCACTCTGTATCACACAGTTTGCCATGCACTTAGAGTAAAACCTGGAGGTAAATCTTTTTATGCCAAATACGTAGTCAAATGTAACGATGATGCCTTTGCAAATGTGCATTTTATTTGAACAAGAAGGGACTGTTTGTTCTAATGTGTCCAAGCTGAACTACAGTAGGTGAGCCTCATAACTCTCCTTATCTCATATGCCTCCAGGTATGCCTTCTCCAAGAACAACCGC
>JAODXP020000010.1:12643870-12648870 GCA_027497455.2 Sardinella longiceps
TGAATAGAAAAGGAAGTCAATGGAGGGGAAATGGAGAAAACGATACTGTGTCCTTTAACTGCCAGCATGAGCTCAGGATACTCCTTCATGTGACCATTTAGAAATAGAGTACTATTAAGATGGGAGAGGGCATAAACTTACATTTTCTACCATTCAGAAATAGACTTGCATTAAGATGGGCGAGTACATAAAATTACATTTTCAGAACTATAGACTTTCATTAAGATGGGAGAGTACACTTACATTTTTTACCATTTAGAAATAGACTTATATTAAGATGGCACATGAACTTACATTGTCAACCATTCAAGAGACTCACATTAAGATGGGAGATTACATGAATTTACACATTTTCTGTTAAGTCATGTGGTTCAGGGTGAGTTTTTTATTTTCTCTACTCCCCATGGCCTGCCCTCACACCCTCCGTATGCTATTTATGAGAGCAACAGATGCAACCACTTTAACACAGTTCTTAACTGAAACTGCATGTGTTTTTCTACTCTTTTAAAATGCATTCATATTTTTAAAAAAATCAGTGGTGGTTTGGTGCTGGTGCCCGGTAGTGATGTTATTATATTAGTAAATAAATTATTGAAATGTCCTGAATGAAATTAAACTGGTCAATTAACTGAATTAATAGACATGATTAAGAGCTTATGAGCTAGTTTAGGGCACTATTTATTTTATTACTTATGCCTATTCCAAGGAATGATTAAAAATAGGCAATTGCCAGCCTCTTCCCACTAAACAGATCAGACATACTGTAGGTGCACACGTCTGCTGCCAAGAGAGATTAAGCGGAGAAATAAAAGAAATATAAATATGAATAAAAAACATGTGGCCCGCAGCCTCTCCACCACACAGGTGTGCCACACACACACACACACACACACACACACACACACACACACACACACACACACACACACACACACACACGGGACAGTGAATAGCGTAAGACACCTGAGTCACATTGCCTGGCTGCAACTATATTTAAAGCGGTTGGTGGCAGACCTCTCCCCGTTCTCCTCCCACCCCATTTTCTCCACACCCCACCACGGGAGGTGAGAATGGATTTCAGCGAGTCTCAGGGGGCTTTGCTTGGCACCGTCCCTTTTTTTCTGCCGCAGGCTCTGACAGATGGTCTATTATCAGATCCACACCAGAGGAGGCGTAGAAACAAATGCTCCGAGCACTTGCAAGGCTCTGTCTCCGAGACTATAGACTAGGAGAAAACCCAGTGAGGGAGAGCATGAGAGAGACAGTCTGAACTGGGAGATGGATCTTCGGGTGCAATTTCATTAAAAGGGATTATGTTCCAAGTTGAGATGTAGCCTACTCAGCGGCACAGAGCCAATCCCTGGCCTGCCAGAGAGCACCTTGAACAGAGAGGCTGTGAGTCGGAACGATCTGTGAGTTGCGGTGGCATTGAGAGACAAAATTAGACAGTGCTGCTTTTCTGATTGATGAAACAGCTTCATACCACCCATAATTTATTTTACATGACAGCATATAGAAATGACACTTAATTTATTCTGTGAGTTGCGATGGCTTTCTGACAAAATTAGACCGTTTTTTTTTTCTGATTGATTAAGCAGGCTCATATCACCCCTAGCATACAGAAACAACGATACGATACAAACAACAATATTTGAAAACTAGTTGTGCTTGTAGATTAATTCCCCTCATCTCCCTCATTTCCATACATTTGCAGACAGTAAGGTTGTGTTAAATTACAATGAATGCAATGATTTTCTCCCTGCCAGCCACATCAGCAGTAAACTAATATGTGTATGTCTGTCCTGTGGCATGTGTGTGTGTGTGTGTGTGTGTGTGTGTGTGTGTATGTGTGAGTGACTGAGTGTGTGTGAGTGTGAGTTCGGGGCTTTTGAAGCCTCTGTCTGAGCTTGAGAGACTCCTCTTCAAACACAGCATTGAGTGTGAACTGATGACTAATCCTTCATTCACAGATGGACCCACCCAGCCAGAGGGATACGATCAATACCCTTGACCCGAGTGTCTACAAAAAGCCAAGGCCAATTTTCCAGGCCTTTCTATCTGTCTCCTTCCCCGGAGTCGCACAGCTAACCATTAACCCTGCAGGCCTAAACAAACTCCTTGCATTCCGCCACACCACCTTGATACAGATCCAAATTTAATAGGGTATTTGCTGGATGTTTTTTAAAACCTGTTCCAATTTGAGCTGGGCGTGTCGTCTTGGCTAGACTGGGACTTTGATCACTGGTTCTGGTGCCATTAGCGAAAAGTGGCTGTGATTTGTTTCATCTTCGTGCTGGCGGATGTCCTTATTATCCCCAAATTGAAACAGTGGGAAACATATTATAATGGTTAGATTAACCCCCCTGCTTAATTGGCCGTGAAATAAGGTGTTTGTAACTATATCACTGCCTGGGATGATTCCAGTGCCGTTGTCTCGCAGTCCACCTGCTCACTGTCTCCTCTCATAAACACTCAAACGCAGCGACTCACTAGAGCTACAATATGCCTGCCCAAGCCACTTTAAGTAGCACTACTTCCATGGTCTTCTCTCCACTGACATTTTCTCCGAGTGGAATCTTGTCTGATTCGCCAGCAATCTGACATTTTCTTCTGGGCCATAGCCCCTATGGCAGCAGCGCAACATGAGCATGTCCACTGGGCTCAGCAATTAATACTATCTGCTTTGCGTGTTAATTAAGTACTTTAGTCACGACTGCAAAACGTGTCTGCCGAGCATTATCTACACGGGTGAGTGTCGGCTGCAGAAGGTAATTGAATCCCACTTTGCTCCAGCATTCTTGGTCTGGAGGCATGAAAAGGATGAGTAATTGCCAAGTGCTTCCGATAAGGGTCCCATCAAGTAATGCGAGCAGATACTATGAACGCAGCGAAAATGCTCAATTCTTAGTTCACCCATGGAACTGAATGGGAGTGAAGGCAATACTCAATTCTTAGTTCACCCATGGAACTAAATGAGTGAAGGGGCCATGGGTATTATGGAATGTCCTGTAACCAGGCAATTGCCTGGGGCCCCAGGCTGAAAGGGGCCCCCAAAAATGACTGTTTAATCTTTTTAGTAGTTTAGTTGGTGGTGTTTTTCAATAAAATATGACAGTGAATTTGACAATTATAAGGTCAACACAAATAATTATATTAATGAAAGTTGCTTGAAGATTATAACAATGTGTTTTTTGTAGATGTTTATGGGAGGTCAAGGGCACCCATGCCCTGTTTGCTTGGGGCCCCCAAGTACCTTGAAAAGGCCTTGACTGTAAGGAGCTTTAAAGCCGCTGTGCTTTAAACAAACCCAGATTCATGACCCTAATAACATGCTGCACAGGCTTTAAGGACAATGATACCCCAGTGACTACAACTTGCATTGTCTTCCAAATACTACTGGCCTTAGGGAGCTATGAGCAATAAAGGAGCTATGAGTGATGAAACATTTATGAGTCAAAATATCCAGAATGACCTGGAAACATCTAGAACAGGGATGGCCATACTGGCTTGCAGGCCATATGCTGAAAAATATACATTAAGGGCCAATGCAAAATAATGAGCACCAGTTTTTACCAATTACAAGTGAACAATAGCTAAAATTAATATCAGATTAATGTGATAAGAGGAAATTTTAAGACATCATGGCAGGCCACATGAATGATAGGAAAGGGCCACAATTGGCCCCAGAGCCTCAGTTTGGCCACCCATGATCTAGAATAATCTAGAATAATCTAGGGTGAAGGTATAGAATGAAAGTCTGGGGAGAGTTCTGCAAATTAGCCATCTTCACATTATTCTGCCAGGTTCTGCACACCAAACGAAAGAGCTCTCAAACAGACCTTTTGACCAATCTCAAGTGTGGCAATAAACGTGCTTATAAATGAAAGCAGCCCCTTGTATGTGTGATGTGTGTCCATCCACTGGCACTTAGGCCTGCTCCTTGTGAGTGTGAACCCCGGTGAGACAGATTAAAGAGCATGTGTGCCTTTCTTCTCCGCAGGCTGGGGGATTTCAAACAGCACACAGCACACAGCAGCATACTGTAGGCTAAAACTGAACACAAGTCTGCAGTGTAAATGGGCTTCTATAAGAATCTGAGGAAGAGGAGAGGAATCCGAGCTGTTCTTCTTCTTCGGTTTTGTGTGGTTTGCTTCTGCAGACTGAGATAGAAATGAAAACCTCTCATCTATGCTCTCTGGAAAGACAATAACAATTCTGCCACTTCACCATCAATGTTAGCAGGAAAGCATGAAAGGAATCCCTCTTAAGTCAACATCAAATGATCAGAGCCTACAGTCCTGGGTCCTCTCTCCCTCCCGTTGTCTCTCTCTCTCTCTTTCCCTTTCTCTCACTCTCTCTTTCTCTTTCTCTCTCTGTCAATCTCTGCCTCTCTCTCTCTCTCTCTCTCTGTCTCCCCCTCTCTCTCTTCCTCTGTATCTGTTTCTCTCTCTTTCTCTTGAAAAACAAAGGAGGCAATTTCTGCCATGAGTCCTTCCCTAAAAATAGCTCATTCACAAAGGGAGTCATGTGTCTGAGCCAGGACACAGGAGGCTCACTTGTGTCCACCCACTCCAGCCTGTGGTCTCCGCTGCACACTGCAGGCCGATAATGCCCCCCCCCCCCCAAACCCCCAACCCCTCCTCCTCCTCCTCTTCCTCCTCTTCCTCCACCTCTGGCTTTGGGTGACACAATGGACTATGTGAGAGGCGTGGAGGCTGGGCAGCCTCAGGGTGCTACCACAGAGCCAACATATTCATAACCCCCCCACCCAACCTCCCCTCCACCCCAAGGGTGTGTGTGGCAATGGAGTGTGTGTGTGTGTGTGTGTGTGTGTGTGTGTGTATGTGTGTGTGTGGGGGGAGGGGGGGGTGTTGGTGGGGTTCTAGGGCTCATGACGTGAGACCCTGGAGGGCTAGTGGCACAGAACCAGGTAGAGATGTAATAGAATTCAGCAGATTTGTTCTACGAGGGCGACCGCACATATACTCGTGCCAGGGCAG
>JAODXP020000010.1:12653870-12748870 GCA_027497455.2 Sardinella longiceps
AGAGACCTCACACCCCGGAGCTAAGCTTGTCCCCTGGCTATGGGAATGGAAGCTAGCAGTGGGGAAGAGCAGATAAGGGAAGCAGTCTGTGACTGGGGAAGAGTCTAAGCACAAAACAAACAAGTATGGAAGGAGGGCATTAGGAATTAATGGAGATACTGTAGATGAGGATGTTTGTCTGCAAGAGACTTGCTGCATGTAGCTTTCACAATTTGGGCTTTTTAAAATGCTATTTTAATCATCAGTGTGTGTTTGATATCTTCAGTGTTTATTTGTGTGTGTGTGTGTGTGTGTGTGTGTGTGTGTGTGTGTGTGTGTGTGTGTGTGTGTGTGTGTGTGTGTGTTTGTTTAAAATGAGATGCCAATAGTTTTATGTTCATTAAATACATGTGTGTATGAAGCAGTAGATTACTGTAATCCAGTCAATGGAATTGTGAGATTGGGATTGGGATTTAATTTAGGCTGGAGTGAAGCTGAGTGTTTGTGTTTGTTAGTGTAGCACCCATAAGTGAGTCTGAATCCCGTCATTGGGATGCAATGAAACCTGATAAACAAGATGAATGGTTGAAAAACAGTTACTTGAAAGATACATTGTCTGCTTTTGTATTTTTGTGGTCAAAAACTGTGAGTGGGCAATTGCAATTAGGGCAGGACAATCTTACAAGCACAACTGGCACAGCAAGCATATATTTCATTTCATAAACATTAATGAAAATAATAATAATCATAATAATCATTACAGTAGTAATAATCATTACAGAAGCTAAAGTGGCTTTTCATATCACATAACCATAGACTCTACACAATGAAAGCCTATACACTATACACCAATATACCAACACACAATTTCTCAACAGATTTGAAATGGGCCAATTGTGTCTGTCTCTCAGAGGGGTAGAGGTGGAACGACTCAGCTGTGTACTGACAAACAGTCCCTGACTCTGTGAGACGTGAGTGTTGGCTGCGTGAGTCAACTCAAGAGCAGGTGGAGGGGAGTGATGCACGTGAGCGTCACGCTGCTCCAGTCCGAGGATGGCGACCACGCCGACTGCACCTTTAATGGCCAGTGACCGAGCCTGCACCAGGGCCGTTAGTCCGTGTCAGGGATGATTGCAGTGGGGACACACAGAAACCAACTTAGCCTGTATGGGCTCAGAGAGCCGGAATCTCAGGACCTGGTCGGAGAGCAGAGAAGATGCTCTTTGTGTGTGTGTGTGTGTGTGTGTGTGTGTGTGTGTGTGTGTGTGTGTAGCTGGTGGTGAATGTTTTTATTGATTATAGGGTTGGAGAGTGTGTTTAACTGTAAACCACACAGAGAGAGGGGGAGGAAAGCTGTGGTTCAGATAGATTCTCTGCCAATTGAGTCCCTTGGACAGAAGACTCAGCCAATTCCATAGAATCTCTCTTCTTTGCCGGAGAGCTCCAAGCATACTTTCATCATCCCTGCAATCCAAACTCAGACCATCAATTTCCACCTCTCCTCCTCATCTCCATGTGTACAGTAGATGCATCGAAATCTCTCACCCTTATCTCTCTTTTCTTCATCTGTTTATTTCCTGTCTTTTCCTCCTTCTCTTGTCTCTTCATTGAGAGCATAGACACCACTCCTTCATACAGTCATTGGAGCTGTTTGATAAAAGCCTGCCATCACTTTGCCCAGCACCTCTGTATCTGTATCTGTATCTGTAGAGAGATGTGCTGTTTCGTCACCCATCTCCTGTGTTTCTCCTTTTGTTCTCTGTGCATCTCGCTGTCAGTATGGGAACTCTCAGCAAGCCCCTGTTGCTGCTTGGCCATAACATTTTTTACTGCCACCATTTCACTCCTTTCTTCATTCTGCTTCCACTAGTCTTTTTTTTCAACCAACCCCACCTATCCTTTTACTCTCACCCTCTCCCTCTTTCTATTTCTCTCTTTTTCTCCCTCTCTCTCTCGCTCTCTCTCTCTCACTCCATTTCCTTTTCTGTCTCTCTGTTATCCTTTTTTTCTCTCTCTCTCTCTCTCTCTCTCTCTCTCTCTCTCTCTCTCTCTCTCTCTCTCTCTCTCTCTGTCTCTCTCTCTCTTTTGTCCCCCTATCCGTGTGAAAGGCTGTGGAAACTGACAGATCCGTGCCTTGTGTCGTTGCTTCACTTGAGTGGTGAGATGACATCTCCCAGTGCACAGACTGGTAATGGCAGCACTGGAAAGGGTGGTGTTGTGTGAGATAAAAGGGCTCCAGAGAGGAGAGAGAGAGAGAGAGAGAGAGAGAGAGAGAGAGAGAGAGAGAGAGAGAGAGAGAGAGAGAGAGAGAGAGAAATGTGTGTGTGTGTGTGTGTGTGTGTGTGTGTGTGTGTGTGTGTGTGAGAGAGAGAGAGAGAGAGAGAGAGAGAGAGAGAGAGAGAGAGATGGGAAAAGTGTGTGTGTGTGTGTGTGTGAGAGAGAGAGAGAGAGAGAGAGAGAGAGAGAGAGAGAGAGAGAGAGAGAAAACAGAGAGAGAAAAGCTTCTTTAGGCTTAGATGCACCATGCTTTTTGGGTCATGTATATCCCAAATTAAAGCCCTCTTCTGTGGCTCGGCTTTACAAGGCTGGGAGGAGAGAAATACAGTGTAGTGGCATCAGCAGCGACGGCATCAGGTAATTAGATGAGAGTGGATGTTTGCACGCTTAACTGAGGTCATATCCACTTACCCTCCTTCTGTATATCTTCTGACATCCACAAAGGAACTGATTTAATATCACTGCATAGCATTTTTTTTATTCGGAGTAAATAAAATCTGTTTACACCAAGCAAGGCACAGATAGATCAACATCTGAGGCACTCAGATACAGACATTTTGCAGAAGCTCTTAACCAACTGCCTATAGCGACCTCTTTGAGGAGAGAGCTTAAAAAGCAAGCACACAGAGTGATCAATAATGTGTCAGCTCGCTAAGACAGCTGTCTCGTACCAAGGGGACCTCACTGTCAGTCTTCAGTGAAAGGACAGAGAGGTTGTGGTGGTGGGTATGGAGATGGAGACAGGGGCAGCAGGGATAGGGGTGGAGGGGTGGAGGGAGGGAGGGGTGGTGTGTGGGGGCCAGAGGGAGCTGGTGGTGGCAAACGCTTCATTAGGGTGAATAATTAGCCCCGTTATTAAACAGATGAACAATATTATCCTGGCGCATGCAGACACCGTAGGGCCATTTATTATTTCCACGGTGCGGATAATCCCTCATATCGCTGGGCCACCGAAGTGAGCACCCCCTGATGAGTGATTCTAGGAGCAGGCAGGGACCTCAGCAGTAGATAAATAGGACAGAACCGGGTCCATCTGGGACCAAATGACCAGAACAGGGCCAGACCAGAGCCAGATCTGGGGCAAGTCAGACCAAGATCCATTCTAAGGTCTGTTGCTATAGACAATTTTGAAACAAACAACCTAACACATAGGCTAAATACAACCTAACACATACACACACTTGGGCAAATATGCAAACACATGAATGCGCACACACACACACACACACACACACACACACACACACACACACACACACACACACACACACACAAATCTATGCACTTTTCACAGCTGTTGAACTCTCCTCTCATTCACAGTTGACTCAGACCTTGATTTATTTATACAGCGATGCAACATTATGCAAATTTATATCCTATTTAGGAGGAGGTTTGATTGCAGCAGAGTTGTCATTAGAAAGTAGGCTAGGTCGTCCCATACTGTAATCTGCCTCTCGTCTCCTCTCCTTGTCCAAGTGTCCTCTTCAGATAATTTGCAGGTGGAGAGTGGGACCCGGGTGGAGCGTCCACAAGCCTCCTTCCCCCCAGAGGAAGGCTAGCTGCGTGGGGCTCCTCTCTTCTCCTCTCCTCTCCTCTCCTCTTCTCTCCACTCCATTTGGAGTTTGTATTGATTTGTTTTTCCATGCAGAATAATTGTCCGATTTGACACAGCTGCATTGACTTTGCAGAGTGTGGCGTGTGGAGGATGTTCATCCCTACGGGGGTTTATAATGGCCTTTACAGGTACTGTACGCTATGCCCTATATGAGTGGGTGGGCACAGGGTTGCAGGGTCACGCCACATGGGTAAATAATGCAAAAATGTCAATGTTATTATAGTGCTCCAAAATCAACACTCTCCACTTAATAATGATTGCTGAATGAAAAGGGGGGTTAAGTGCTTTTATGGAATTATAGTAAATGTGTGAGGCATTATGGGACTTGTAGTTGTTGTTGCTGTGCACTTAAGAAAATGCTGAGGAAAAAAATAGGAAGTAAACATAGATGAGCCTGTCCCATAAACACTGTGCATTCCACCAAAGCCAATTATTTTTTTCCTTCTCTCTCTCTCTCTCTCTCTCTCTCTCTCTCTCTCTCTCTCGTGTGTGTGTGTGTGTGTGTGTGTGTGTGTGTGTGTGTGTGTGAGCGCATTACTTGAATGAGCTTCTGCGCATGCGACATAACGTGAGTTTTGAAGCACTGTTACAATATTAAAGACTAGATTAGACCTACATACAGTATATACTGTAGTCTCTGAGCAATGCAAGTGTCTATATCTGGGTTGAAATTTGATTGGCTTATTATTACAGGCCCGTTGAGTAAGGAATACAGTACCTCATTAGTACCATCTGTACAAAGATACATTTGTTGGCCTCAACTGTTTATATTCTATTGTACAGACAGGCCTAAATAAAATAGTCAGAGGGAGACCATGCTCACAGTGACTGAGTACCCTATATCAGTGTGACTATAGCCTACAATCATGTGTAGGCCAGGGAAAATAACAATGTGTGTCATAGTCTCAAGTGCCATATTAGGTATCAACCCGTAATGAAATAGACCTGTATGGACATGCTCATATAGCCTCGGAGTTCAGGTCAAGGTTAGATGCTCTGAAGTCGTTATAGGGCACAGGCTGGGAATTTATTCTGGTAATTAATATGTTACATAAGTATAGTGTGATTGCCATTGCATCATGATAGGGGAATGTCATGAGATTAAATATGGGCTACCTAACTGCACTTAGTGGACTGGACAGAGTGATTATGAGCAAGAAATGCAACCAGAGAGATGAAAGAGAGGAAAAGAAAGAGAAAGAAAGAGAAAAAAGAGAAAAAAAAGCAAGATTCATAATAAACATCATCTCTCCTCTACAGCCCACACATAACTGTAATGAGGTAGGAGCTAACCTAAATCTGTCAGAAGCCGAGGTCTTACTCTCACTTTCACTGCCATCATCTCTTTCTGTGTCTTTTCATGTGGGATTCAGAAGCAACTTCATAACACCAATACCATCCCCCTATTCTGACTCAACAGCCAGAGAGGATAGATCCTCATTTGGCTTGTGTTTGAGGCCCGTCCAGATTGCCATATTTGTGCACAGTTTGTTTGTGACTGTGTGCCAGTGTGATTTGGGTCTCCTGGGATGCCTACAGAGATGCTGTGTCTGAGCCTGTATCTTTGTATGGAGGAGAGAAAGAGAGAGAGAGAGAGAGAGAGAGAGAGAGAGAGAGAGAGAGAGAGAGAGAGAGAGAGATTTAGTATGTGTGTGTGTGCGTGCGTACACAGATCCGTATAGATGTGCATCAACATGTCAGCACGTGTGCAGGAAATGCGACTGTCTTACCTTTCTCCTGCTGAATGTGCAGGGTAGATTGTTTGCTGCATATTATGAGCTGCTGAAGTAGGTTTCATCACTAATAGATTCCCCCAATGGAGCTGCCCTGAAGAGGGGGCTCTCATCTAACAATGAAAGCGGATCTGAAATGAATTCACATCCAATTAAATGATTATGTAAATTTCATATTTACGTCTTTTCTCCCAAGAATAATTCACAAAAGAAACATTGGATGATCAAGCTACATGCCTCGTCAGGAAATTTTTGAGACAATTATTTTGTCACTGCAGACAATTTTTGCATCTTGCAGAGGCTTTATTCTGTCTCAACATCCAAAGATTTCTAAAAGGGATTTAGCAGAGTGAGTCAAGAGAGAACAATCTCTCAAAGTTTGTGTGGGAGAGAGAGGCATTGGGAACTTCAAGACAGATTATATGCAGCAAAAAAAGTCTCTTTAAGACTTCTGCTGCAGTACAATTTCTCTAAACCTTGTATCTTCCGTCAGAAGCTACAGCCCTAGTCTATTCAGCAACAGCTACAGCCTTGGTGCTTCTTAAAGCTCCATCAACATACAGTGTGGGATCGGTTTTGAATGTTTTTTTATATTTATATAAAATGTTCCTACTTGTGTGCCTCGTGCTCACATGAACATCCACCCTTGGCCGTGTGCCTTGGTTCTTGTGTGTCCTACTTAGAGGGCGAAAGGAACCCTGTGGTCGTTGGCTATTGATATCTGTGCCCACCGGTGCGCAGGGACATCTGGAGCGGCGAGGACAGATGAAAAAGTCCTCTATCATTTTTTTTTCCCGAGCGGAGGAGATTGCGTTTCAGAGTGCAGGGGCAAGGGGAATAATGCTCCTCTGTCTGTTGTTTATACCCGATGAGTGATGCACTGTGTCCTCGGCACAGGGCCGGCCAAAATGGTCAGACAAACACAAGAGTCACTGGGATTTCATGATCGCTTTCTTCCCTCTCTGAGCGCAGCCTTCAACAGACACCCAAACAGAATGGAAAGAGAGAGAGAGAGAGAGAGAGAGAGAGAGAGAGAGAGAGAGAGAATGTAAATTTAAGCCTCTGAAAACCTGGAGCATTTGCTGACTGTCTAAGTAAAGCATTACATAGATAATAGCCCCACTTATATAATGGACCCATATGTTTTGAATATTTATGTCATGCCAATTTAAGCTCTTTAAATTAGGGAGACAGATATGCAAATGAAATCTTTCTTTTCTCTTAAATTATACTTGAATTGTGCAGTCCCCAAACCTCCTGGTCAGAGCTGTCTGCCATCATTTCAGACCCAATGAAACATTTTTTTTGAAGTGATGGCGCCTCCGTCCAAGGAAAAATATATAAATGAAAATGTTGGTCCCAAAACTGCTCCTGGCTTGGATATGTTTGTTATCAGCCGTAGCAGACACAAGGACAGAGACAAGCCCCACACCCCTTCTGACTCAAACCTTCAAACAGATTTGATATGCCTCCCAGATTCGGCTGCACACATATGCAACTGGTAAACACAATGTTACCTTAAAGCCTTTACGGATCGTCAGTTTGGATTTAAAAAAAGAGGACTGGGACATGAACAGAAATGTGTTTTAACTGTTGGTGTTTTCCAGTTCGGAGGTATTCAGGAGCCTACACCCTGAATACACATTTAAAATGTCTATAATGTGTTGAAAATAAATAATGAATGAATAGGCAATTGGACAAAGCAGTTTATATAATAATAAATGTCTAATCAATTCTGTGACACCATGGTGGACCTAATTTAACCTAATCTCATTATCGACATTTATACACCCAATATTCTTCTTCTCCTTCACGTTTTCTTCCATTTAACGCTGCATTTTTAGCGTCTTAAATGTGTCAGTGACGTGAGGCGTTAACCCTGAGCAGTTATTTTGGTGGCATGGTGAGTTGAGTGAGTCATCGTCAGGAGTATTTGTCAGTAGTGACTGGCACAAGGCACAGTGTGTCAGCACCATTTCACTCCTACTTCATGGATTGGCTTCATTCCACTGACTGGCTGAGACTGTGAATAGAATACCAATACTAATACTAATACAACCACTACTTCTCCTCCTCCTACGACGACTACTACTACTACTACTACTACTACTACTAATAATAATAATAATAATAATAATAATGTCAATAATAATACGGACAATCACAACACTGTATCATGAAACATAACCAGTGGCAATGGCATTCTTGAAATTTTTTGTTTTTCTATACTATCATGAGGAGAGAGGATTGGCACCATCCAGATCAATATGAGAATTCAGCCCAAACCATAAAGTCTACCTGGTTGCCACCAGTTGTCACAGTGAATGTTTTGAGTTAAATTAAATGAATCAGTTAAAGGCCTCTTTAAAGTACCAAACCCTCAATTAAATAAATAGCCTACATTTAGTCATCAACACTAAATCAACACAAACATTACTTATAATGTAGGCTAAATGTAAATGTATTTCATGAAGTATAGGCTACATTTATTTACCTGACAAATATTTCAGTATTACAGTTCTCACACTGTTGAGCCAATGTGTTGCACATCCTGTAAGTTATTACCGGTATATATTATTTCTCACTTTGTTGTCTGGCCATCTGTGTAGTTCTTCCATCGGGGGATAAAGCCAAAGACACTTTAGAACACCGTCATCAACCATCTCTGGTATAACTTCCTCAAACTTTGGCAGCTTTGCAAAGCGTCTATGCAATGCTGAGGCAATATCTGTTATCTTTTTCAGGCCAACACACAGATCAGACTCAGCAGGGCCAGCGCTATAGCTAGCTAGATAGCCACACACCCTCTGTGTCCCGGCCCAATTTGCTATTCACTGCATCTCGTTAAAGACGAACGAATCCCTGCGTTTTATCCATGTGATTAAAATAGTGGCTCTTAAAAGCAGGATGAGGCCGACTGGATGTTAAGGGTTTGTAGTGATTTCCATTTCAAAGGGCTGCGCACACAGCCCTCTCGTACACACACACACACACACACACACAGCCCTCTCGTACAGCTATTCTGCTGGGGGGCATGTTCTGTGCACCAGGTGATTAACATGAAGAAGAATGCTGGGTGCTCATTCTCTCTGTTCACTGTGGCCAAAGAAACCAACCTTTGACTGTGACTGTTCAAATCTGTAATTTTTGGTTATTTCAATTTCGGGTCCAAGATTTATATAACTATGATGCAACGGTCTTGTATTAATAGCCAAGGATTCACATTCATTTCCATTATTCCATTCAAATAAACAAAACTGTTCTATCCACATTTGAAACTGAGGGTTTTGTGAAGATCGTCATTGTCACAGATCAGAGACAGAATGAGTCCCTTTAAATAGCTTCCACAATCTGTCACCTTGTATTACGCAATCTTTGTTTTTTGCACAAATCAGAAGTACAGCCTTGGCTCTACAAACAAGTTTTGTAAGGATCTTGCTAAATTTTCTGGAGATATTGGCATTTTTCACTCTGCAGTATCTGCAAAAATGTATGTGATACCAAGGCAAGGTGGCAATAAGTGCAATTAGTGCAAACGCTGACTGGTTTCACCTTGAACAATTCTTGCCTATAAAGTAAATACTTTTTGCCTATTGCCTAATACTATATGCTTTAGATTATAGCTTCACTCTTATCTAATGAATCAGACATTTGGTAGTAAGGCTAAATATAATTTGGTGCCTAGGAAAAGTGAAAGAAAAAAATAAAAACCCAGTTCGGCATATTTACAGAAACTGCTCTTTGCCTTTGTACGGTCGTACTGAAACAACATTCTACCAATAGTCATTAAAGTCTTTTGCTGTAGAGAAAATGCATCAGTCAAAAGTGTGCCTCACATGCTGTCATCGTCGTTGTTTGGCAATTATGGACTTTTATTTGTATCCTTTCTCACCGTGAAATGTCTAGACAGAAAAAAATATCTATCACAATTGTGAGGGGGATAGCCTATCTGTTTGTGTGCACAAAGCTTAGAGAAAATGACAGATGCCCTGTGCCTCTCGCCTCACCAGATAGCATGGCAATGACACAACTGTGCTGTTCTGAAGCTTCATTTGACTCAAACTGGGCCGTCAGTCGAGCATTTTGCATCTGTTCAAAAGTGTGTAAAAGGATCAACACACACACACACACACGGGCGCACGCACGCACACACACACACACACACACACACACACACACACACACACACACACACACACACACACACAAAATATCTGCAATCTCTCCTCCCCTGAGGTCTCATTAAGTAACATGACAGAGATTTATTTCTTTTATTCATGTTTTTTTTCTCCTTCTTTTTTTTTGGTCGCTGAAGCATTGCCCCGCTGTGCCTGTGACCACCATACCTTCCTCTTCTCCCTGGCAAACTAGCAGCTGTTGTCAGAGAGATGATTTAGTAGCACAGTATAAATACCTCAGAATGCACAGTATACAGCCCACTGACCAGTGTGCTGCACCTAAAATATTATAATTCTCAGATAAATAATAGTAGCCATGATTATCACCTTGACATTTTTTGTTGCTGATTTTTTGCTGTTTTCATAAAAACTGCTCTCTAATAGAGTATAGAGTATATATACTCTACTCCAGGTGCTATGTAGGTAATTTATCACACAACATGTCAAAAATCTTGCAAATACTAGCAGTGACAAATAAGAGTGATGTTCCACTGTCATATCTAGCAGAAGCATTTGCAATTTCAGAAGCATCCATAAATTATGCAATGATGATTGTAATGCAGTGATTAGTATTTGTAGCATCAGACCTAGAAGCTCAGCATGTTTATTTTATTCACATAAGGAATATGTCTTATCTTCTCAAATTTAAAAATGAGTGACAAATGCAATGTTTTGGACAAAAAGCATTAAAAAACATTCTGGTAAGTGAGTAAATCGATTCACCATGACATCTTTTGCTTATCTAAAATATTTTTAAAAGACACCCACATCACAGATGTAGTAGCACAATGCTCCACAAGAACAGAGCAGAGGCAGGATTGCGATGGTGCTGATGATTAGTGTAATCTGTGTGGAGGCTGCATGGATCATCCAAGAATTACACACTACTTAGCACTTCCTGCCATGCATCTGTTTATGAACCAAATTGTGTTGGCTGACATTACTGAAGTGCAGAATCACTGGCTACAAGCCAACAAAGCCCCAAATATCTTCAAGTGCTTGACATTCACTTCAGAAGCTTGATGAAGCAGAAAAAGAATATGTGCGCTATGAAGTGGTAGCGGGAATATTATGGTCCAGTAATGTTAGCGTGTAGAGTGTAGATTAACTTCATATCTTTTTGAAGACTTTATCCGCAGTGAAGGTGGTATTAGAAGGACTTTTAGAAGGAAAGAGTCCACACAAAATAGTGTTTTAAGTTATAGTTTAGTACAGATCTCAGTGACACTATGCAGTTTGCAACACGTTTTCATATTTCTGGTTAATCTTTTTACAATAGGCCTACTTAGGGGGATATTCCGTCAAGCAAGCTAGCTATAAATCCTGGCTAATTCTGCTTAGTCAATCTAGTTTTGGTTTTAAATTCTTGCTTGTTGTTTTTTTCTGAAGTAACCAGCTTCACAGCAGGCCAACGATACAAGCTTGAAGGATGTGTTGATCAAAAAAAAAATGCATATCTGCTAAGAAATGTTAGGTATACCGTAGATGCATAATGGAAGTGGTGTAAACAGATGTTTTAATAGCAATGGAATAAAAGGGATATGCTCCCTTTTGCAAACCAACCTGGCCTAGAGCAGATTAAAGGTGATCTGCACCAAAATGGTCCTGGATGAACTACCCCACAGGAAGAGCTCAGTTTGTCAGACTGGGGGACTTCACTGCATATCTGAAACTAGGGCCTGCACTACTGGCAACACTACTGTGTCAATAGGAACATGGCTCTCACTGGACTGTTCTGCCTACATGCCACATGAGATATCATAGCGGAACTGTGGCATATATTAAAGGGGTTGTTTGCGGTCATAAGGACCCAAAGTATATTGCAACATCATAAAAAGTTGGAACGTTTGATTTTGATGAGTTCATGCAGGCTGAAGAAGACTGCTTGCTAGTTGTAGCTTCCAGGGGCACCCAGCTAGGTGCCCAAATCACTGTTTTAGACCATAGAGAGGCTCCAACAATTCCCCACAATTCGTTTATGGTATAATGACAGTTCCAACATTTAAAACCAGGCATTGAAAACTACTGTAAGTAACTGTGGATGTGTGCCCTATAGGGAAATCCTTAGAAACAGCCACTCAAACATAGGCTCATGAGAGCCAGGTAGGCCTATACAATACATGTGATGTAAAATGACACAAAGTTACTGAAGTTTAATTGGGGTTTCCAAAAGAGGGCAACATTTTTTCATAAATTAAAAGCAAAAAGCCATAAATTTGTTAACTTAAGTTTCCTTAATGTCTGTGCAGTCACGTGAAGTGTGTGTTCTCTTTCTGTGAATGTTAAGCTCCAATACTCATCAATCATACATTAGCATACATGCAACTAAAAAATGTTTTTACAATGCCACTTAAAAATAATAACTTCTGGAATGTAAGCAATCGTGGTAAGTCTTCAAATTGCACCACACTGTTCTGACACCTTATTCAAAGTCAGTGATTGTTGTTGGTGCCATTTTGTAATTGTGATTAGGCTACCACCACTGCTTAGTAAAGAGAATTTCATGTCAATGCCTCTCTGACTTGCAGTGCTGAGTGCTCTCCATACTCAAAACATCTCATCAGTCTATGCAAGGAACCCAAATCCCAGACACCCAATCATGCATGGCAGGAATAAACAAATTGATCATGCTCTCTGTCTTCCGACGCTCCTTCATTAGCCCAGTCAAGTAGGCGCTTCCTAGCAGTAATTAGCACCTAATTAATGCAGACTCATTTCTGTGTGATCCCACAACACAGCCGAAAGAAGAGTTTGAACCTGCAGGGTGAATCCTCTGTGTGTAGACAGAGTGCACACCACTTGCAGTCTATCGTCAGCTCTGATAACCTCCAGCCTTGGAACGGCAAAGCACTACCTGCTGTTTAGATAGCCTGTTTCTGTTGATCGCTACTGTTGCTAATGGCACCCACTGAAAAGTAGTGTGTCTGAGACCTTGAGAAACCAGAGCAAGCTGGTTTATTAGATGGGCCAGGGGAATCAGAATGCAAATCATTTTTGTTTAGTTATTCGAAATACATCCCAAGTTGTTCACACAAAATTTGGCTTATGGTTTAAAACCAATATACTCATTGTAATTTGTAAACATTAGCATTATAATTGTAAGCATTATGTAAGTTTGCATAAACTACATTCCGTAAAATAGATTGTGCATGTATAAATTGAATAAATTTAAATTGATTAGCATTTTTGCCGTCTTTATCCTGTTCAGCTTCACACTACCATCACATCCATCCATCCTTTCCGTAATCATCCAGATCATCTCAGGGGTCAGATCTGAGCCCACAGAATGCTGCTATCTGTTTACACTGTTCTGGAATGAGATGGAGATGCCTGCTGTAAATAACACCTCACTACATTGCATGCACATCACCACATGTCTCCCTGCATCTGAGGTTCCCGCTCTGATGAATATTTTATACACTGTCATTTTTTCTCCACTGACATATTGTTAACTTTGATCAGCATTAGATTGGGCCATTAAACATGTATTTATTTTCACCAGACAGACTGTTTTTTAGTTTGCTGTCAATAATCGTCTAATATATTTGTTTAAATGCATGCTCTAACAATGTGATTTTTTTTTTGCCTCCAGAATAAATTATTTTCCTGGATAGCTTTGTTTGGGACAGGCTTTTAAAGAAAATGCATTTTTCATTTGTTATTACTGTGTCAAATTGAATATGTTCACTTGAATTTGACAGGCTTGTAATTGAACTCTACAGGGAGAAACAGGGAGTTGAGATACATGTAGATTACACGAAAAGCAGCCTCACAAAGCCAGTGTACACTGCCAACAATATGCTAGCCTATGCAGTACCCTATAGATAGTATACACAGGGGAAGAGTGCACAGGCAGACCTGTCATAGGTTTGATGCAAATGACTATGATTGCAAAATATTACTTAAATATTAAGTAATATATAAGTAATATTAGTAAACCCTACTATTTCCTCACTAAAAATCTGAAAATAACACAAGAATGGACTCTGTCAGAAGTCTGTAAAATCATGTACTATCTTTTCTCTGAAATGTCCAGCATACACCAGTTAACCAGAGCAAGAGACTGTTACACGTCTGTGTCTGCTGGATAACCTACCTAAATGATTTATTACGTTAAGAGAATTTCAATATTCTGTTTGATGTGTTCCCATGACAATAGGTGGTCAGTGACCTTTATGACCTGTGAACCGGTAGTGCCTTTTTCATGTAGATTTTTTTATTTATGTGTGATCATCATGTCTATCTGAGCATACATGCTTTGAATTCTATAGAATCTAAGGCCATTCATTCATTGAAGCATAACTGATTTAACTCTCATTCTCTTTGATCCCTACAGAAAGGAGGATGAAGCACTCCTGGCCTCTCCTGATTGGTCTGTTAAGTCATGTGACCCTAGCACAGGGTCTTGATCGTTTGGTCGAGGATGTGGAGCAACGATCAGCCTTCTCCGTGGCACGCACCAGCAGCATGGAGGGCGGTCCCAAGATGGTGGTCACGTTCGACAAGGTCTACGTCAACATCGGCGGCGACTTCGACCCCAAAGCAGGCATGTTCCGCTGCCGCATACCCGGGGCCTACTACTTCTCCTTCACCGTGGGGAAGTTCCCTCGCCGAGACCTGTCAGTCATGCTGATGAAGAACCGTAACGAAGTTCAGGCCATCGTTTACGACGAGAACGCCGGCGAGGAGCGGAAGGTACAGAGTCAGAGCGCCATGCTGCAGCTCGACTTCGGTGACACTGTGTGGCTCCGTCTCCATGGTGACCCCCGTTACGCCATCTACAGCAACACGGGCCACTACACCACCTTCAACGGGTACCTGATCTACCCCGACACCTACAGCTTCCAGGAGCCGGTCGCCAAGGAGACGATGGAGAACCACGAGAACGAGGCGGCGGTGCATGAGGAACACGTCCAGACAGACAGGGCCAATGAGAACACACTGAAGGCACAGGAGGAGAAGGAGCAGGCTGAGGAAG
Source organism: Sardinella longiceps (assembly GCA_027497455.2). NCBI lineage: Eukaryota > Metazoa > Chordata > Actinopteri > Clupeiformes > Clupeidae > Sardinella > Sardinella longiceps. The sequence goes on from JAODXP020000010.1 coordinate 12,668,631, forward strand.
AGCCGCAGGCTGAGGAAGAGGAAGAGGAGGAGGAAGACCCCAGGTCAGCCTTCTCCGTGGGCCGCACTCAGAGCATCGTGGGGGTCGACCGAGGACACGCCGAGCATCACCCCATCACCTTCGACTCGGACTTCGTGAACATCGGCAGCGACTTCAACATGTCCACCGGCACCTTCACCTGTCGCCTCCCAGGCGCCTACTACTTCTCCTTCAACGCTGGCAAGCTCCCGCACAAGACACTGTCCATCAAGCTCATGAAGAACCACCTGGAGGTGCAGGCCATGATCTACGACGACAGCGACCAGGAGAAGGCTCTGCAGAGCCAGAGTCTGATGCTCCAGCTGCAGCACGGCGACACCGTCTGGCTCTACAGTCATCAGCGAGACGGCTTTGGCGCATACAGCAACCACGCCAAGTACATCACCTTCACAGGCTTCCTGGTCTACCCGGAGGTACCCAAGCAGAAAGCACAGCAGCTGACAAGCACAAAGCCCTAACTGTTGGGAAGAGAGTCTCAGGAACATTGGGAACGTGAAGTACTTGCTTGGATACATATTGATATATTTGTGAATGAGTCATAGTCCATTTTAAACTAAAAACTCTTTCCCCGTGTATCCTGTCGTGGCTTTTATTTTGAAACAAGAACCTATTCAAATGTGACTTCCATCATGCCTGGGCACTAAGGGTATTTCTGAAGGAAAAAAAGTATTTTTTTAATCATGAAGTCATTGTCTTGGTTGAAAAGCAACCAAATTACATCAATGTGCTCCAAATTTTAAAGTGACATGCAATTTACTGTAGATGAAACTCCTATATCGAAAACAGGGGGTTTATCTGCTCTTTCAAATATTAATACTTAATACTAATACATGCTCAACTATCTTGATGCTTGAAGTTAAACTCAAAGCATTTTCAACCCATAGTCCTGTTAGCAAGATAGATTGATAAAACACATTGTGGACTGATGGTTGGAAGCACATTACGCTGAAATGGTCAGCTATTCATAGAGTAATGTTTTTTTCTACAAATTTCTGACAGCAACATGAACTGGGACAGCAGGGTTATGTCTGAGCACTGTTACTACGAGCAATTGGACTATTCTTCTTTTTGGAATCTCTGCTGATAAATGCCCCTGTTCATAGATTATAGCACATTATCCACTTTCATTTTGTTCAAATCAGGTTGTTGGAATTAGTTCCTGAACTTCTATGGCTTAAGGGCAGAGCACAAACAGATTGCTTGGGCTAACTTGAGATTTCAATTCTAATCTGAGAAGCACAATGAGTGTCGAACCGAGTGATGCTTGTGGTTTAACTACTGACCACATCGAAGAAATCTTTAAACAGGGCTGTTAAATGTGTCCTTTATTTTTACAGTGTAACTTTTTAAGTCTGAGATTGTACAATTCCATTAACACACTCCCTAACAAGCGGGAAAAAAATATCAATAAGAGTGTTAGCAAATCTATTACTCATAAAAGGTTTAACCTTTTGGTGAGGTAAACCGCAAAAACGGGTCCTCTGCATTGCCAAGCGCCATTGACAAAAAGAAAAAACATCAGTGGTCCCAATGTTTTCTTGTTGTGCATGCATTTATGAAATAATGTGCATCAAAGATCGCCTCCTTCAGTGTATCATAACATGTATATATTCATCCGGCTTCCTTAGAGTTGACGATGGTCTGTATCCTTATTTATGTGAATTGTATTTTGTGAAAAGTAGTTGGGTGGAATAACCCAATCCAAGCATGTTCCACTAATGGCATCCTCACTCAATGATATTCATTAGGTTTCACAACTCAAAAGTTGGCCGGGGGTTTGTCTTCGAACAGGAATGACAGATAATATTTGTATGTTTTGTTTCTGGTAATCTACCTTTCCGTTTGTGTCACTTGCCATGACATTTCTGGTATGTAATAAAAATATTTCTTCAGTGTTCTCTAAATGAATGCTTACATGGATTATGCTAATGGATTTTGCCAAAGCTCAACCCAAGATCAATAAATACAAGAAAAACAAAAGGAAAGTATTGCATTTCTCTGTGACTAACTCAATCACAGCAGCCAGGTACTGTAATCGTTAGAGGAACAACCTTGTGTACAAGCAAACTCACATCTAATCAAAACTGTTTTAAATGAATTAATCAGATTTAGAGAAATCTATTATATTTTTGTTGCACTTTGTGCTTACTGCACATACAATAGCTGATCTGTCTCACAGAGTTCTTAATCTGATGGAGCATTATGATTATTTAGAATGGAACAGAACAGAATAGAAACTTTATCATACCCAAAGGAAAAAGTTGTTCTCAGTGAGAAGGCATATTAAACACTTCTTTGACTGATGACGACTTATTCAAAAAAGGCTCTGCACACTTCCATGCAAATATGTTTGCATTATCACACAACTTTCATCAGGGCATTGCACAGCATATACAAAGCACGTAATCTTATACCTTATCTTATAAGTTCAATTAGGGTAATTAAGTCAAGTAGATACACAACCGTGTGTGACTGCAAATTTGTAGTTCTTTAGATAAGTAAGCAAGCAGTTACATTTCTATAGCACTTTTCTACCCTTAGGTACTCAAAGTGCTTACAGTGGAAGGGGGATCTCACTAACCACCACCTAGGTGTAGCACCCACCTGGATGATGCACGGCAGTCATTATGCGCCAGAACACTCACTACACACTAGCTAGAGGTGGAGAGTGAGAGAATTATTGAATGAGCTAATTAGAGTGGGGGGATGATTAGGGGGCCAGATTGAATGAGCCAGGTTGGGACTTTAGCCAGGACACCAGGGAAACCCCTTCTCTTTGCGACAAGTGTCAAGATATACATCAACTTGGCAGAAAATGACGTTTGGACGGCTAACAAGTTCAAATGAAAAGTAGAGTAAGGCAACCTCACTCAGGATAATCAGAAACAAAATAACTTACTGGGAATATCCCAAGAATAAGCAGTTGTTGATACTAATCAATAATGTGAAAAGACGACCCAGACGAGTGTTTGTAACTATGAACTTTTTATTTCTGCATGTTGAGCTTTAGTCCACTATCAGATCATAGAGACCAAAGTATAATTACATACAACTTGTTTGTTTGTTTATTTACATAAATATCTGTAGGAAGAGAAGCAGTGGGAGTACAACACACAAAACAGATAGATCACTTAGCAGGGGGCTTGTCTCCGGCCTCCAGCTTAGGAGCATCCTTGGGCTCGCGGTGCGCTGGGAATGTCTCCCACGGGCTGTTCAGGTCAAACTTGCGGAACTCCTGGGCCAGCTCCACGGGCTCAGCCACCACCCGCTTCACCTCGTCGTCATAGCGCACCTACAAAACACAGATAGTTTAGTTAGTTAAATCCTTCCCGGGTGACACCATGGCTCAGCAGGCTAGAGCATCATATCACAAATCCAGGTGCCCAGGTTTGAGTCTGACCCGAGGTCATTTCACGATCCTTACCCATTTCTCACTCCCACTACTCATCTTTCTTTACCGTCTAATTAAATTAAATACAAAAAGCCCTAAAAATATACATTTTTTACAAAAAAAAGGGAAAAAAAATAAAGTGAAATCCTTCCCGCTCCGTGGAGCATCAGATGGTGCCCATCTCTGTTTCCTGAACCTGTGAGCCCCATGCCTCTACCCACTCCATCTAGATATCCCAGCGCTGAGCTACAAAACACAGCAGACTGCAGGAATCAGGATGAGGAGGAAATGCCATGAAAAAAAACTTGTGTTACGTATTCCAATCAATCTGTTTTAGTCATCTCCACAGCAAGAGAGGACGCTTTTAAATGGGGTCACATAGCTGAGCAATGTGAAACTAGTGCCACCTGCTGGTCAGCGGATCATGAAAAGAAAAAAAACAACAACAAAGAAACAAAGTGACATTTCTAAACAAAACGCTGATTTCACACAAGGGCTTTGTTACTCATACTGACCTACTAGACGACCACAGGGAAAAGGAATGTGCAAATGAGCTTCACACTAGGGTCCCTGACGGTGCCTGAAGAAAACAGCCTATTTGAGCCATGCCATAGAGCTGCTATACCAAACTTCATCCCTGAGGCTTCCACACTTAATCAACCAAGATCCTCTAGAGGTGAAGCCATGTTAGTTTGCGTCCCTTAGCTGGATGGCTGGAATGTCTTCAAAGTGGCTGATGTAACAACAGGAAACTGGCATCCACACCTCTTTATTATCTTCATATTAGCACCTAATAGAGGCAGCAAGCTCTTGATCACACCCGCAGTGTGGTCGTGTGCTAGAGTAGAGGAGTGCTGTGCTCAGGTACAAAGCTGTGCTGGAAAAGTAGTTCACGGAACTTGCCGCTTTTAATGGAATTATCCAAAAGAAATTCTGGCATCACAGACTGACATGGCGAAACAGTTAACAGTAACAGAAGCGGGCATATGAAAATTAAACCTAATAATTTTCATATGCCCGCTTCTGTAAGTGTTGGCTACTGTTTTGCCATTTGGTCTGCTTTTCACAAAATTCATTCATTCTCATTGCTAGCAACAGCACTTAGCAAGGTGAAACAACAGGGCTACAGGTTGATTCACTCCAGATTATTCCTTTAAATACACTGTATACACATTATAAGTACGCTACTTTTCTACATCCCCTTGTATCGAGTTAAATTCTTGTGTCTGACCTTTCTCCAGGTCATCCATCCATTCTCTTAGTCTGACAATACCGTTTTTAGTCCCAGTCTGGCATAGATATTTGAATCTGATTAGGCCATTAGCATCTTCCTCTAAAGGTGAATGTGGTGAGTGTGTTTGTTTATTATGGATGCTAACTGAACGGAAATAGCTTGCTAGTGAAGGTTGAAGTTCAGAAGCTGAATCGTGTTGCTGCCGTTGGGCACAGGACCCCAACGCACATCTAAACAGCTAGGGAAAAAAGTAGACCTGATCATTGCGGTGCACAATGTGCGCAGAATGCGTGGGCAAAGCTCTGGACTAGTTTGTATTTAAACTTGACACCTCTGTAGTTACAAAGTGTATTAAGATGGGTAGGAGAAGTAATTTAAGTGATATTTTCTAGGTCTTGGCAAGGAACTATAGACTCATTTCAGTGTAATAATCAACGATATTTGCAACAACATTTAAAAGAAGTCATGTTGTGTCACAAAGTAGAGTATTGCAAGCCACTGATCTCATTATAGGTATCAAAGTTCCTTGATTGTCATGCCATCATGAGAGTGTAGTTCCATGTCATATTAGCCTCGACAATGTTGAGACAATCTTCCACTGGTCTCAGTTCATTTCTCAACTACAGAATAATCATGTTTTAAATGATAAAAATATCAAACTTCTTTGAGCAAGATGCTAATGGGTAGGATAATGTAGAAAAAAGTAAAACTACAATTTAACTCAAGGGGGGGGGGGGGGGGTTAGCATATTTCCCCAGAAGGTGGCTTGTTCCTTTAGTTTAAATGTCATACAACCCAAATACGGTCATACAGCTCAATCTTTAAAATAATCTGACAGTGGCAGCAGAGTTTGTAAAGGAGTCCTGTGGAGAAGCCCCAGCAGACAGACTATCATCCAGTCATCCTTACCTCCACATATCCAGAGAGAGGGAAGTCCTTCCTGAAGGGGTGGCCTTCAAAGCCATAGTCTGTGAGGATCCGTCTCAGGTCTGGGTGATTGGCGAAGAAAACACCATACATATCCCACACCTGAAAAACAACAACTTAAGGGGGTCAATGACACACACCACCACTAATTTAATGTGTCGTTCCATAAGTTACGTTAGAGCCATCTACAGGTTTAAAAAAAATCAAAATAAAGCTGTTCCTGCCGATAATCGACCAGCTTTTAGCTGACAACAAATTTGCCTCAAATGATCAACAAATTAGCCTCCATTCTGTCTCTCAAAAGCAGCAGATAATTTCTTGAAATGACATCTTCAGAGACTTAAGGAGAATATGTGTACCTACCTCTCTCTCATACCAGTTTGCAGCCTTGTGAACTGGCACGCTGGAGTCGACAGGCGTGAGCTCATCAGTATAGGTCTTCACACGGATGCGCGAGTTGTAGCGAAGGGACAGCAGGTTGTAGACAATCTTTTCAGAGGCAAAGAGAGAGCATGAATTTAACATTAATGTTTAGGGCATGGATTTAATCTTTGAGCACCTCTGTCCTTCCTTGCCTGGGACACAAAGGCCATTGCAAAAGTTTCCAGTACAACACAGTCAGCTAGGCTAGTTAAGCAGGTAGATACAGTAGGTGGATGGGAGGATGAATGTATGCATAGATGGTTAGACAATATATTAATCCCTGAGGGAAATACTTTCTCTACATTTTACCCATTACAAAACATATGTAAACCCAAAGTAATGGGGAATCACTGTGGTGGTACCCAAGGAGAATTTGTGGATAGGTGTAGAAGCCATGAACCTTGCAACCTCCATCCACATTTTTACTCATGGATCAAACCTGCCACCCTTCATTCAAGGAGACCAACAAGCAGAGGGTACCAAATAATTTGAATGTTAAGATCACCCCTGCTTTTGAGTAGGAAAAGTTAGATTCTGCACCTCAAAGCGATTAGCTCGAGTGGGGACATCCACAGCTGTGAGGTCACTCATATTCCGATATTGTGCATTGGTGTGGTCACGCAGAAATGTCAGAACAGGGATTATTCCATCAGGATGGATCATGATCTCCAACTCATTAAAACACGTCACCTAAAAGACAAGTGTACCATAAGTATTCATAAGTAACAATCATGTTTATCTGCATTGGCCTATCTTTATTAGCTTAGCATTTTTGAGCAAGAAACAGAAAAAAGGATCTTTTGACTCACTTGGACTTGCTGAACGTATTTGGGCATTATCTCCGCCACGTACTCTCCGAAGGCAGACAACTGGTTGTGGGAAACGGCATCCTTCGGTCTAACAGTTGCTGTGTGTGCAATTATTATGAATGTTACATTCGTAACACGATTTCTTATAACAGACGTTATGAAACATAAGGTTAGCGTACTGCACACACCAAGTTGAAGTGACACTTCTAGCACGTTAACCGTGATCAAGAACTTTGACTGTACTTACGCTTGGTTTCAGCAGATGTCGCCTCCGACCGCGTTTGGACAAGAGCCGCATTCCGACTCACTACAAGATAGAATGCAACATAACATTAAACGTTAAAACGAGGGATTTTTTTTTAACTCATTCTGTTATTTGCCATCGCACCACACAACCACAGCTGCTGGACACATGTAAACACACAACGGCAACCTCTGCTCTAAGTGCTACGATATTGTTAGCTAACTAACCTAACGTTACATGCAACTATATAAGCGCACATTTAGCTAGTTACTAGAACCCAATTTACGTTGTAACAGGTGACACAACTTAATAGTATAATGCTGATTTGAAGAGAAACACTAACGTTACAAAACCAGTTCAGTGGCAACTGACTGCTGAGCAATGATGATTTTAGCTTGCTAACGTTTAGCGTGCTAGTTTGATTGGCTGGGAAGGTCAACTGTTTTACGTGGCTTCAACGACAAAACAGGCCGTTCTGTTAAATGATGCTGTCCCACACGTTTGAAGGTATTTGTCGTAAGTTAGTTCTTCGCGTAGAATAGGAGTCTGGGTGTTACTCACGATTTAAAGTCTTGTGGATCCCTCCACGGACAAATCTGACTAGGGAAGCCGCCATGTTGGAAATGCATCGGCTGGTAAGAGTGACGTCAGGTATGATGTGATAAACAGCCCGCTTGAGCAATTTTTGTTTGCTTATCGATTCGCTTAACACAAAAATAGGGAAAAATATTTTTTGTCATTTTTATTATTTGCTTCTATTTCACCCCGTAAGCTCTGGCGGACACTGACAAAAACATGAGACTCAGTCAACGCACATTTTGTTTAATACACTAGGTGGCAGCATATCCTTTCAAATCGGTCCTCGTGCATAAACAGGACAGGACATCCTTTTGACATTTTGGGGGGATTATGAAAATCAGAGTCAGAAAATGCATGTTAGCATTTGCCCAGATGTCTTTGTGAAGGAATGTAAAATTCTCATTGAAATCAATGGGACTGGTTGTGGATTTTGAGGGAAAACAGGCACAATTACATTTTGATCTCTGAAGCATGAAGGGGAAACTAATTCACCACATCCCATATATTTTCTTTAAGCTTACACCCTCAGTTATCTGAAAAACATGACAAGGTGTGACAGTGAGGCATGCCCCACCTTCCTAGTTACAATAAAGCTGTTGTTGTTTTTTTTTTTTTTTTTTTTTTTTTGATGACATTTAGCCTATCAGTGGCATTTAGGGGAAACATATTAGACCCCATAAACCATATATTTTCTGAGAGCTTATGACCTCAGAATTTCACCAATAGGCTAACTTTTTTTTCCATCTCCCACCCCTCCTTATTTTCAGGCTTGTGCCTATTTTGGGGGGAAATAGAAAATGAGGTGCATTTTTTCATACCAAAGTGCCTATATGAAATGTAGGTTAAAGTAGCCTAATTAACCTTGATAAGTCATACCTTTTTGGAAAGCAGCAGGCCTCAGGATATCAGAAAACATGAATTACAGGTTCCACCACCCTCCTCCCTTTGATATCCATTTATAGATCACTTGGTTCTGGTGATTTTGGCATAGGCCTATAGCCAATACATTTGGACCTAGGACAAGAAAGCTGATCTACCCTGTATAGTACACCTTTTGTGAAAGCATACTTCCACAGGGTGTCATATGATATAATTTGAGACAGGTCCCAACCTCCTCATCTCTTCACTGCTCATGAATACAACAATTTGTATTAGTAGCCTAATATGGGTACAGTATAGCTCATTTGCATAGCCTACTACAATTAATTTACAGAAAAACTTGTAATACAAAAAATGCTACTTTTCGTGTATACTTTCACTGTATAAAGTTTTATTTTGATTGGACAACAGGAAAAAGATAAGCCTATTGAGATGTAGGTCTATTGTTTCATATTGCCCATTTTTAAAACTTCAATATGGTCACCATATAGACATCTGAGCAAATGCAAACATTTAGATAGTGACCTTTACAAAAATATATACTGTAGTTTACCTAATCCCCCCAAAATTCCCACAAAGGATAAAATTTTGACATAAGGAACTGGAATGGAAATGATTTTGCTATGTCCAATTATCTTTCTGTGATCATATGACGTGGTGCAGAGGAAATCATGCTTATTTTTATATTAAAGTTATTTGGTCATTGAAGCTACTGTGTGTATATAAAGAAATATATGATTGCCACTAAGCTGACAACACTACATAACAAAAACCCAGGAGTTCCTGTGGACCCAATGGCTATTATTGCTACTCCTAAAGCTGCTGTTGCTAGTGCAGCTAAGCCCAAAAACACTGCTCCTTCAACAGCCATCACCAGTGGTTTTACTTCTTGATATCGAATTTGTGTAATCTCAAGATTTGGCATTGCAGCCACAACAACTGTTACACATAATAACATAATTTTTCTAGTTGGTGACAAAGATAGTGTCCCTAAAATGGCACCTCCAATAGCCCCTGATAAAGCAGCTGCAGCACCTGGTCCATGGTACCTGAGTTTTGCAGCAATTACAGCTGCTACCAGAGATAGCCCTGCTATGCTGCCCACTCCAATGAGCAGTCCTGCAGTACCAGAGGGCCCAGGACTGTCAAGCACTGTTGACACAACTTTCACTGCCACTGTGGTTGTGCACACTGCACCCCGAGACACTTTTTCAGCATCTGTAGTGTTTAAACCCAGCATGGAGTAGATGCCAAACACTGCGCCCATGATAGTAGCACACAGTGGTCCGATATGTGCACATGATACTATCATTGTTTTGGTAGCTGCTTGTTCTTTCTGTCTGTATGTCAGAAAAAATCCAGTAGTTCCAGTTGCCAAGGCTGTGAACAAGGCTACCATACAAAAACCATTTACAAGCAAATCCCCAGAACCTGGGATACAACCTGGGACATGTCTCAAAAGCTTTTTTGCTAATGCACATAGTCGAGCTGGGTCTAAACCCAAGACAAACCATGTCATTATAAGTATTAAGATAAATGAACCTGGATGAATAAAGGTCATAACTATCCCCAGGAACATCACAATGAACTGCATCATCAAGAACACTATGAGCTGTTTCAACAAAAGTCCACGTTTTTGAGAGTGATTTGAAACCGGAGTAAAAGGCCACAATAAAATGCAGCTGACTAGCAGAATAACAGTAAGTCCTACAAAGACTCCCTGTAGTCCCCACTTCAGAAGAGATCCAGCGGCCGTCCCAAGCAAGGCTCCGGCTCCTGAGGCCCCCAGAGCGAGCAGAGGGCCAGTGAAGATCATTATTAAGGTATTCAGTCCCAGCAATCTCAAGAGGCCTGTTACTCCTGTGGCAAGCCTGATGCCCACTGCAGCCGACCACAGTGCAATGCCTTGTGCCAGGCAGTTCATCAGCAGACCCACAGCAACGGCATTTGTATCCTTTGCCATGAGAGACACCTCAGTGAGGCTGCCATTTTTGATAAACCAGTCTCCTGCTTCTATTGCTTGTGCTGAGGTGGCTGTGATAGCATAACCCCCAACAGCTGCTGTGAGCACCACGCAAAGGGGAGAGAGTCTGCCTGTGGAGTAAAAATGAACAAACGAACGAACGAATGAATGAATGAATGAATGAATGAATGGATGGATGGTTGAATAAATAAATAAAAGAACCCAATCACTTCACCCAACACCAAGCATAAAATCCTCACAAATCTATTTTTAAGTGACTTACTTATTTCCATTTGTAGGGTGGTTTACACAGTCCAGCAAAGCTGGTCTACATCTGAAAAGACAGCATACAGTACCTCAACAATGATTACATTTACATGGCAACTATCTTTGCTATCCTAAACAAGCAAAGTCCTTCAGCCATTCACATGCTAAACCAGTAAAACAAGTTACCATTGAAGGATAGGAAAAAGAGGGGGAAAGCAACTTAATTCAGACACCAGTTTTTAAAACCTTGCACTGTCATGGAATATCTGATAATGACCGCCTCACAGCACGTTATCCCTTACAAAGATAATTATTTAAAAAATGACCCCTGCTATAACCGGATAGTTTTGTAATACAGAAAAGAAGGTAAGTGAACGTTCCTTACCAGTATCCAGGCTTAGCCTGGGCGAAAGCCGACTGTTGTACTCTCTATCACTATGGTTTCACTTTCACCTGTGGCAGGAGCTTTGCTTGATGTTGACTAAAGGAGGAAAGATACCAAACACTATCATTCCATTACAAATTCACAAATCCATGAACTAATTTTGGCCTTTTGGCCTCATTTTCTTAAAGCCATTTTCTCACCAACACAAAATGCATAACTCTCTATAATCTAACACACCAAAACAGGAAGTCCATTATATGGTCAAAATGCCTACCTTAGTACCTCATACACACCCTCATAGCTTTACTGTACACCTACCAATAATTTGCTTAATGAACAGGCCAAAGTACAGTTTTGACCAAGACAACAGAGCAGACAAACACACACACACACACACACACACACACACACACACACACACACACACACACACACACACACATTCTGGGATTTTCCTGTCATGTTATGTAAAGTGGACACATTAGTTTCATTTCCTCTGCTGGGTTGAAACTACATCACAAAGACAATTCTTTCTATGTTGTCAGGAATACTGATTTATACATGAATTCAAAGATATTGTTTATACATTGATTGAATCAGTAACACATAGAATACAAAAGAATAAATGAATTAAATCAGAGGTTCTTAAAGTTTTGATAGGTGAGGGCCAATTTAGGTAGCCAGGCGAACACCGCCTGCTGGCTCCGCTCATTTCATTTCATCCCACCAGACAGTCAGGGATAGAAGGCTACAGTTTCGTTTTCACCGACACAGATCCGTGCGGGCCAAATTCAGCGAACAGAGTGAGAAACTGAAGCCACGATATTGTGCCCGGACATCACTAACCTCGCGTTAGGATAACAAAACATTTTTTAAATGCGTTTCATACAAACTGTAGCAAATTGTTTAAAAACATTGCATAGCGCCCTGTAGAGAAGAAACGATTGCCAATGGAGATGTTTAATTCAGACGCTTTGCACGAAGTGAAACGATGTGAAAGCGGATGATGAAATCAGGCTACAATTTAGGGACCCCACATTGACCTGAGGGCCGCCAAAGGAGCTGGGGGAGAAAAAGAAAAAAGAAACTGGGGGGAAAATCCCATTTGGAATCATTTTAATGACTATGTTGTATCTCTACAGTTTACATTTATTGCCTATAGATGCAGCTAAATACTACTAAAAGGAGATTCAGTCTTTGAAAGCAGTACAGTTTAAACAGTTTTATTATCAGATGTTATGGCGGCCCGCCAGAAATGTTTCCGCAGGCCGCCATAGGCTCCCTGGCCATACTTTTAAGACATATGAATTAAATAAATTAACAAACGAATAAACAGTAAAAATTGTGTTTTGGGTTCTCATGTACTGAAGCATATCAGTGTAACTAGAGTGGTGGTGGTGATGATGATGATGATGATGAAGATGATAACCAGATAACAGCAACAGCCTAGTGAGTTTTATATGGATTGAAATTTCAGTGTTTCAGGAACAAATTCTGAATTTGTGTAGAAGTTGCGCAGAATTCTTTTTCTCAACCAAATAAGTGGCACACCACACATGGGTGGTTGAGGATTTGTTAGGCAGCTTCTTGAAACCCATGTACAAGAACAACTCTCTCTCAATTATCAAAAATCGCTAAATATATAAATATATATAAATCTTTCAACTGCAAACATGTTTAATTTTATATTAAAGGAATTATCCGGAGTGAATCGACACGTAGCCCTATTGTTTTATAGTGCCATGCATTATTGATAGCCACCTCAATCACTGAATTTCATGCAACGCAGACTGAGATAGAAAAACGGCAGCTAACTGTAACAGAATGGGGCATTTCAAAACTAAAGCAAATCGATTAGGTTTCAGTTTTGACATGCCTCATTCGCAAACTTGGTCTACAATGCACGAAATTTGTTCATTATGGTGGCTTTCAATAGCGCTTAGCAGTATAAAACAGCAGGGCTAAGTGTTGATTCACTCCGGATAATTCCTTTAACATTATTTAGTGATTGAAGCTACTCTGTGTTTAGTCCTATAAAGACACATATTGCCACTAAACTGACAACACTAGAAAACATACACCCAGGAGTTCCTGTGGACCCAATGGCTATTATTGCTACTCCTACTGCTGCTGTTGCTAGTGCAGCTAAGCCCAAAAACACTGCACCTTCAACAGCCATCTCCAGTGGTTTTAGTTTTTGATACTGAATTTGTGTAATCTCAAGATTTGGCATTACAGCCACAACAACTGTTACACATAATAACATAATTTTTCTAATTGGTGACAAAGATATTGTCCCTAAAATGGCACCTCCAATAGCCCCTGATAAAGCCCCTGCAGCACCTGGTCCATGGTACCTCAGTTTTGCAGCAATTACAGCTGCTACCAGAGATAGCCCTGCTATGCTGCCCACTCCAATGAGCAGTCCTGCAGTACCAGAGGGCCCAGGACTGTCCAGCACTGTTGACACAACTTTCACTGCCACTGTGGTTGTGCACACTGCACCCCGAGACACTTTTTCAGCATCTGCGATGTTTAAACCCAGCATGGAGTAGATGCCAAACACCGCACCCATGATAGTAGCACACAGTGGTCCGATATGTGCACATGATACTATCATTGTTTTGGTCGCAGCCTGTTGTTCCAGTGTGTATGTCAAAAAGTAGTCAGTAGTTCCAGTTGCCAAAGCTGTGAACAAGGCTACCATACAAAAACCATATACAAGCAAATCCCCAGAATCTGTGATATGACCTGGGACATGTCTCAAAAGACTTTTTGCTAATGTAAATCGTTGAGCTGGTTCTGAATCCATGAACCATCCAATAATAATCAGAAGTATAAGGATTAAAAACATTGGATGACATACGGTAAAAACCATCCCCAGAAACATTACAATGAACTGCATCATCAAGAACACTACAAGCTGTTTCAACAAACAAGAGGGACTCAAACAAACTTGAGAGGGATTTGAAACTGGAGTAAAAGGCCACAATAAAATACAGCTGAATAGCAGAATAACACAGAGTCCTACAAAGACTCCCTGTCTTCCCCACTTCAGGAGAGATCCAGCGGCCGTCCCAAGCAAGGCTCCGGCTCCTGAGGCCCCCAGAGTGACCAGAGGGCCAGTGGAGATCATAATTAAGGTATTCAGTCCCAGCAATCTCAAGAGGCCCGTTACTCCTGTGGCAAGCCTGATGCCCACTGCAGCCGACCACAGTGCAATGCCTTGTGCCAGGCAGTTCATCAGCAGACCCACAGCAACAGCGTCTGTTTCCTTTGCCATGAGAAGCACCTCAGTGAGGCTGCCATTTTTAATATACCAGTCTCCTGCTTCTATTGCTTGTGCTGAGGTTGATGTGATAGCATAACCCCCAACAGCTGCTGTGAGCACCACGCAAAGGGGAGAGAGTCTGCCTGTGGAGTAAAAATAAACAAACAAACAAACAAATAAATAAAAGAACCCAATCACTGAACCCAACACCAAGCACAAAATCTTCATACGTCTATTTTCGAGTGACTTACTTATTTCCATTTGTAAGGTGGTTTACACAGTCCAGTAAAGCTGGCCTTCATCTGAAAAGACAGCATACCTAAACAATGATGACATTTACATGGCAACTATTGCCATCCTAAACAAGAAAAGTCCTTCAACCTTTTTTCACAAGCTAAACCAGTAAAACAATTCACCATCATGGACAGCAAAAAAGGAAAACTTAATTCAGTCTTAATTCAGTTTTTAAAACGTTATACAGTCACTGAGAATTGTTTGAAAAATGACCCCTGCTATAACAAGACAGTTTGATGAATTGGTTTTATTACAGTATATTTACAGAAAAGAACTACGTGAACGTTACTTACCAGTATCCAAGCTACTCACAATTGCACTCACACTCTCTATCACTATGGTTTCACTTTCACCTGTGGCAGGAGCTTTATTCTGCTTGATGTTGACTAAAGGAGCTATCATTCCATTACAAATTCGCAAAACCATGAACTGATTTTATGCCTTTTGGCCAAATTTTCTTAAAGCCCATTTTTTTTTTCCACAACAAAACTGATAACTGCAGTAACCAACCTTTGTACCTCATACGCACCCTCAAAGACTACGACTAGTCAGGAGTACAGATTAATTGTATTGTTTATACATTGATTGAAACGGCAACACAGAAAGGCATAAACTGAAATAGAAAGAAACAAATTAATGAACAGTAAAAATTGTGTTTTGGGTTCTCATGTGAGTTTGTTGGGGAAGCATCAGTGTCACAAGACAAGAGTGGTGTTGGAACACTACACAATTCAGGAACTGTCTCCTTGTTTGCATGTCAACAAATGGTGCCACACCACATTATCACTGCATTAGGGTGCTTTTTTGATGCGGCTGCTCGAAATCTTAGTGCCACTCAAATTTTGTTGGCTCAGGGGCTACAATTCTGAAGTTATTCCACAATATAACCAGCTATTATACTACGCACACTTTTCACCTGTCAATAGGTGCTGCTATACCACACATGGGTGTATGAGGGCTGGTTTGATTCTGGCTGCTCCTTGAGAGCTACAGTATGTACCAGAGTATATGAGGGGAACTGGATGGAATTTAGTTGGAGCATGGAGCATTTTTTTTTTCTTTTTTAATCTAATTTCTGGAGCGGTCACTCTTTCACACTCCTGTTACGCTGCTCAGTACACAGGTTTTAGACTGGTGCCAAAATTTAAAAAAATGTGCTTATTTAGGAAGACCGAGGAATTTTTGAGACTAAGTTGGCAACCAGTCTTATTTTGTCAATTTGGCTGTGCGACTTCTTTTTGATCCCCGGTGACCTCTAAAGGTCATTGAAATTTAGGGCTGAAAGAATCCTAGCTGAACCCAGTTTCTCCCTTTATAAGCAATAAAATGGACCAAAATGATGAATTAAGTTAAAAGATAGCCTTGTTGTTGTTCTCCCCTCTTCTTTCAAATCCTTCTTTGAAAAAAATCCATCTGATCTCTGGTGACCTCTAAAGGTCATTTAAGTTAACAACTGAAAATCACATAATGAATGCATTTTTTTTTTTTTTTTTTTGCTTTTACCATTTTGTGAGTTTGGGGTGAGTTTAAATCTTCAATGGCAAACATCTGTATGACCTGTGGTGACTTCTGGAAGTAATAGATCTTCCAACTTAAGACGAAAATACACAAAAGCAACTGCTGATGGTCTCAAGAAAATGCAGTTGGACTGATGGTGCAGGAGGGCCCTGGTAACTAAACTAATAGAGAATTGATTTCTGCACAGATGTAGAAATGATATACGATAGCTACCATGGGTGGTCCTATTGAGAAATCCATCAGATATCTGTTGAATATATTAGCATAGCAACATAGCCACTTTCAGTTTTTCAGTGTTAGGAACTTTCCTGTTCCTTTTCCATTCTGTAGCTACATTGAACACTTTATTGGTCCCTCATGGCATTCTTTGTGTTCACCTGTAAAAAGGTTCATCTCAACAGTTTAAGCCAGGGGTAAGGAACTAGACACTTCTACAAGGCATAGGCTTTCATCATCCTGTCTGGATGTCAATCCTAAGACACCAAGAAACCAAAATGTAAATCGCTTGTTCCATTAGAATATTTTTTACAATATTCAGGTTATCCCATCATTGTCCTCTATGATGTCTTTAGTGATGCATGGGCAGTCTAATACATTTCAAAAGTACTGTATATTGACATGTTGAAGGACTTTTGCATATTCAAAGAGCATCCCCCATTAGAGAAGTTTTCGTTTTCAGAAAGAAAACACATGATCTCAATGTCTTTTGAGATCTGTTAACTTTAATACAGTTATTAAATAACGACAAATCATGTTTTTACATCCTTGATTGATGATTGAATTTGAAGCCACTGATGTCCCAGTGCATGTACAAATGAAAGTAGTATAAAAATGTCTGCGACTGTGAGACAGTGGCTTGACCAGTGACACATACAATACAAAAACAATGATTGGATTGTTTTTTAAAAAAAGACTGTTCCCAAGACTTGCATTGTGTTCTGTAAACCTATATCCAGTTATTTATAGTATGTGGTAGGTTTGGATGGACCGGACCCAATGCTTCCATTACCAATCCATTTTATGGGCTGTGGTGCTTTTGGCTTCCTCATCTGTCCTCTAGCTGGCGCCAGAGGCACAGACCTGCTGGTAGTACTGCCTCAGCAGCTCTTTCTGTGCAGAGCGGACCAATATATGTGGCCTCACCGAGGCCAACATCTGACATGCCTCCTCTGGACTCCAACAGTGAAGCTGTAGGGAAAAGGACAAGTGGGGGGAGGGGGGAACCAACATTTGGGTCAGACAAAATTGAGCTCATGTGCAATCATGTGATCATGCAACCAACTCAATTACAGACACACCCAGTACAAATCAGTACAAATCAGACACACAGAGAAAAGTCAAAGAATTTTAAAGGTACAGCTCACAGCTCCACCCATTCAGCCAATCATCAATCGTCAGTCTACTCTACAGCTTTCTCACCTTGATCAGGTAAGCAGCGGCGACGGTGGCACTGCGGGACCGGCCAGCTTTGCAATGTATATATACACTGGTGCCTTGCTGTTGATGCTGTAGGGTAAACTCCACCCCTTTCTGAAGGTTCTCCATGCTGGGTACACCTGTGAGGTCAACAGTGCTCAGCCGGAGCTGCTCTACCCCAGCTGCCCTCCACTCCTGACACACACACACAGGGAGACAGAGAGAGAGAGAGAGAAGATGTATCACATTACTAACGGTCTGACAATTGCAGATTGAAGAAAAAACGGACTGAATGTCTTGTGACAATGCCACCTGTCAAACCAGTTTCAATAGCATGCCATAGATTAACTATTCAGTCTCGATCAATAGTCTGCTTAACATGACAAATGGATGAATAGAATACTAGCCACTCCCAATAGCACTTGGATGACAGAGCATAGCCTGTCAAACATCCTGACGTATTAAAATATTCTGACGTGTAAAAGAATTAAATGTGAACCATTAGCCATGATGAATCGAAAAAACAAGCCAGTGATCACTGTTTAATTAATAGGTCACTGAACAAGAAATCACTGAAAGTTATCATAGCTACAACAAATTAAGTTAAGAAAAGTAGGCTATAGTAAAAAATGAAAGCATTAAAATCCATTCTGTTCAGAAAGGGGGAAAAAAAACAGGTAGACTCACCTCTGATGAATTGCAGAAGTATTTTGTTTCATACTCCTCATTCATGGTGATTACTCCTCTGACATTTTCTTTTTGTACCAACTGAACAACGACTCAAATAGAGAAGGGGCGTTAAAGGCACATATTTATCCACCGAAAAGATGACTTTTCCTGGGTAGTCTGTCAACTTACCTCATCTGTCATTGATTTGAAAGGAAGTGCACCCAGTATAACAGTCTGATCCACACGGTTATACCACTGTCTGGAGGTTATTTTCTCCATTAAAACATTATAAGCTAGAGTTGGATAAAATAAAATCCTTGCCAATGCCCCAGACATACTGTAACTTTTCTCTGCCACTTTAGATATCGTTATTTATGACTAAATCGTTAGTTAATAGGCCTAGCGTCTAAAAAGAATACAGATGACATGTACATCTAGCAGTGCGCCCTCAGCCAAACATTACCAGGACATGAACCACTCACAGAGGAGATTTCTTCATTTCTTTGGCATCGCATATGTTCCTAAATCTTCTACCGCCACCTTCTGGACTGGGGTAAAATAACATGAACCCCACCCCCTTATTTTATTTGCATGCTTCAATCCAGACACTTACATAGACAAACCATTTCATGAAGTAGGCTATCAGACAGCTCATTTTATTCAACTAATTTTGGCCAGGTCCCTGGAGTGAGTCATTCCGTAGAGAAAAGTGAAGCGATGTCAGTAAATATAGATAAATAACTTCCTTTGCATTACTGTTTCTGACATTATTTTCACCATTATTTTATGTGCTCTATACCATTATTTTATGTATGCTCTAGACTCTATAATTAATGCTGCCTGTTTGACATACTTTAAAGGCATGACAGGCCAATTAATGGCTCGCTTTGCCTAATAAACGTATGACCAGCAATAAACAATCGAACAAACAAGCAAAAATAGCTATTTCTGTTATTGTAATGTAATGTGATTTAAGATCATTTGCTCATTCACAATTTGTGACTCACTTATTCAAGCAGGCATATCATCAATGCCTCTCTCAATTATTCCTTAGTGTCTCTTTTCACAACAGTCACCTGGGCTTTCAGAGAAGTTACAACAGTCATGGTTATACAAAAAACTCTGACCATTATGCTTGGACCAATATTATTTATCATAACTCAGAGTGCAGTGCACCCTGCACCCCATGTGAAATAAGCGTAATCGAATTTACCATTCTTTTACCAGGGAACATGATCATAGACGGAATTTACAGTAAGAGAGAAGGAAAATGTAACACCCACTTTCTGTTACATAGCGAGTCTTTCTCTTATTTTGATGTATGTTATGAAGTCATTTAACACTAAGGTGATGCATACCTTATTAATTTTTAATAAAAGCTCCACCCCCACTCCCCTTTTTCAGAATTTGATGGTAAATGCAGGAAAGACAGCCATTTTGCACAGTTCCCTTGCAAGACTGTGTAAGGCTGATAGAGTTGCCGTATGAAGATTATTAGGCGTAACAAACAGCAGATATATTGAATTCTAAGCAACGTTTCATCGTGGCAGTGAATTTGGGCAACTCCTGACAGCTAATCGCAAGTTTCAGTGCAAGGGTAAGTTTATCAGATTGCGTTATTAATTATAATTTTCAGTAAATGTTTTCCAGCTGTCTAAAGTCAGGACTTAGCTTGCCCTAACCAGCTAACGTTAGCTGTTGATCGAGTATTCGGTGTGTCGTTTGTCAAGGTGTTTGTTAGCAGGCTCGCCAATGGCATAAAGGTGTAAAATCTGCATTGCTAAAGAGTTACTGGGCTATTTGGCTAAAACTAATCGCTGAGTGAGTCGAGACCCAGACATAACGTTACTGTCGGCTAAATTTTAATTAGAGCCAAACTTGCTGCGAAGTCCTTATTCTAGCGATAATTGTGATTAGATCAATGTTAGCATACAATTCAGATGGGGTATCTGCTGTAACGTTAAGGATAGCAATCGATACGTGGCTGGCTAGCGTTAACGTCAAGTTGTTTCGTTTGTCATTCCTGTGTGACTAGTTGGAGCCTAACATCTTATATCTTGGTGGTAACGTTAGCCAGTCTGTATTCAAACATTACTTCTGTCAACTTCTTAGTTTTACCTAGTTTTCAACTACAGAAAACTTGGGACTTAATTTTCAGTGTGCGTCAGTTGCCTAACGTTAAAGTAAAGATGAGCAGGCGAGGCTACATCTGTGTGGCTTTACCTGGCAAATGTTACACAACGGTCTTGTGGTTTATCAGCTGCTAGCTTGCCATATGTCCAAATCATTTGCCAAGCATGATACTTCCACGCTATGTGTTAGGTCGCTGACCACTAACGTGAAGTTGCTGTTGCTCTTTGTGGCAAATGTTATTTTCAAAACTGCAATGATTTAGCGATTTTGTAACTTCCACAGATTATGTTGACCGGTGTTCTTACCCTGCAAGACATAACGTTATGGTTAGAAGTTCAAGATCATCAGAAATGTAACGTTAGCTTGCTCCATAACGTTAGCTTGCAAGTTCAGACTGCTTGGTTATATGAAATGGTGATAATTACACATGATGGGTTCAATGCATATGCAGAAATCAAACGTTTCGATAAAATGGCAATTTGTTATAAATAATTATTTTACATTGATCACATATGATGTAGTCGGACAATCGAAGTGCGTAGCTACTTGGGGTGGCTCTTGCCAGCTAGCTGGTAATACTAGCATGTAGGCTTCTAAAACACTAAGATGGAGAGGGGCCCTGTCACAAGCACAGCTCACGCCAATGTCAATTCAAGTCTGCTTCAAATCGTAGAGAATGTTGGTCTGTGTTGCCCAGTCAGACGGTCTATATTTTAAAAAGTACATTTAAATGAATTGAGAACTTCAGAAATCTTAAGTCAGCGAATTTTGAAGTAAAGGTTGTAGTCTTTCCCTGTCTGTTCAGAACTGAAGGGGCGTTATAGAGGCATGTCCATGTGTCTGCAAGTCTCAGTAGTCTACTCTTAAACTATGCAACAGCAGCAGGAATCCTTATTTTAGCCTACAATGCACAGCTGCTCTCTCAAAATGTAAGCTTTCATTCTACTCTTTAGTGACGGTTTTGCAACCATCTCATGATTAGTATGATGAGCCAGATTATTCTTACTACAGTATACCCAAAGTGTTCTTGTGGAGAGAGCTTTCTTCAGAGCCTAGCCGAAGTTAGTGTCCCCATGTTCCCTTGAGACCCAAGGAATGCATCCCCTTGGACAGCTTGTGTTGCTGATGGTTGTGAAACTAGTGTGTGGTCACATTTGTTGTGTGGAAAAAGAACTTGGCTACGTTTGTGAAAATGCTATTCCGACAGACGGCTTGTGTGTGAAATTTCTCCAGCTCGCTATCTGTCAAGTCTGCTTGGATTGTTTGAGCTGCACTGGCGCCTTGTGTAATAGACAGATAAAGCACAAGCTCTGGAGTAAGTCACACTTTCACACAAGACCAAAGTACCCCTCCAAAGTCTCTTTCTAAAGCATAACATGGGGCAAAAAACAAAATCTAGTAAATCATATGTTGTAAAAGTCCATGATCAAGGAAGTGTTGTCTGCAGTTGTGTGTACGTTCTTAGTTTGCAATCTGTCGTTTTCCCCAAAAGGGTACCTAGCAAGTGTTCACTGAGCAAAGAAAGCCAACCAGTTCCGGAAGAACCACTTAGGCATGTCGAATTTTTTTTTCTGGCAGCAAATTACCTCGCAGTAAAATTGGTTAAGAAAATGATTGCAATGTCATGTTGTCACCCACTAGTCCGTTGCTAGGCCCAGCTTGATATGTCTTCATTGATAATTTTCTGCTAAATTGCATAAAGTGCACTTTGGAGACCTGACTCATTTAAACAAACAGTAGCGTAGGCAAGTTAATTTATTGCTTGCGCCTGACCTAACGATGCATAGAACAAATAAATGTTGTTTCTCTTTGAAGACACCCCAAATGAATCCACTCTTCTTTTTCTCCATTTTCAGAGCTGAGTGAGGGTACAGATCCAGAGACAACAAGAGAAGCACAGGGTAAGTTTATTTAGCTCCACTGACTGCAGCATGTACTGTACAGTAGCCAACTCCCGTCTAAGTCCTCCTCACATCATGCATGTCATTTAGGCTACCTCATGGCCCAGCACCTGTTGGACATATTATGTGACTATGACATCGGTGGCTTTTGCAAAGACTCCAGCTCCCTGATCCATACATCAATCTTGCTGTGTGATGGTGCATGTTATGTAGTTGTGAATGGACCTGATCCAAGAAGCACCCATGAAATTATGAGCGCTCAGACCACTGTCTACTCAAGCATGAGGTTTGAGTGAGGAGGTATGGTCGATATGGCATGGTTTTTGATATACCATGGGAGTAGCATGCTGTCATGCATATCTTTATATCAGCAATTGATGTGTTGATGTGCTGCCAGGAGGTCATACCTTACTGTATGGAATGAGAATGAGAACATGGAATGAGAACATAGAATGAGAACAAACATGATGGCATGTGGATGTTGCCGACATGAAAGAAGAGTTCAGTTCGCTGAGTTCAATACATCCTTTGTATTTGGATGTTCAAAACTGTAAGATGATTTGACCAGTGGCTTAGGATAGAATACCTCTGTGTTGCTGTCCTCTGTATCGTTATGGCTGGAAATGCCATGAAATATTTTGGGTCTAATATAGTTTTTAAGACTATATTGGCTGTTACTGTGGGACGCAGATATGTGATACTGTAACATTACTCTGTGGGATTTCCTCAGAGACAACCATAGAGAAGTAATAATCAGATCCACTGGCTGTACTGGTTGGAGTCTGATTCCCCAAGTTGTTTAAGATTACCATCTTATTCTTTCATGGCCAAGATGTTTCCAGGGAAGTGCTCAGCTGATTTAATCTTGACATTGTTTACACTGGTTATACCTGCATGTGTACGGGAACAATAGATTTGAAGATAGTTTCTTTCATAGGAGCGTTCCCGGAAAAATAGTGCCTTCATTGAATACCTCTACTCGAGAGGCACTCTTGAATTAAATGACAAGTTGTTTCCATGACTACGGTGGTATTACACCCACGCCCCCCTCCCCCCTCCCCCAACCACCACCATGTGACGGCCTGATGCTTCCATAATTGTATCATTCTGTGCGGGTGGACTTTTTCCTGCATGGCAACACTTCCGTTATCTCTGCTTCACTGAAGATGCGGAGGCCCTTTTTATGATGTGATCTTTAAGATTGTGACCTCTGACCTTCTCTTGGGAAATGGGCATCTAGGCTATTTTCTATTTTTTGCTTATATTACCTACTATGTTAATTATTTGTCTCTGTTTTTAATTTTATGATGGGCTGTGAGAAGTGATTGAGCTGGATATAAAACTTGCACTTTCTTTTGATAGGATGGGGCCCAAATGTTCAGTCTATATTGTTCAAATGCGATATTATCTTGTCAAGTAGGCTATTTATCAATAAAAGGAGGAATGTTGATGAGCTAAAGCACTCATTGAAAAGGATACACAGGATGTTGGACTGGAATATCACTCGCCCTCAGTTGTCTAAAAAAAGACTTGATGTCATTCTTCACTGGTGGCTGAAGCACCTAGCCTTCTATTGTGTTTGTTCTCAAATGCTAGTTAATTTTGGTGTCATCAGGTATTCTAGCAGGTGTTTGACCTGGATGCTAAGAAAGACTGTGCGTAGCCTATTTAACATCTTCATTGCAGCGTAGCCCCTTCAGCAGTAATGCACAGTGTGCACCTTCAGCGTTCATGTTTTGCTCTTTTCTTGACTCAACTTCCTTAAAATCCAGTTTCATCACAACATTGCCAGTGCCTCCAGCTCTGCTCGCACCTCAGCTTAAGTTGCGTTGTAGAGTAGCAGGTTTACCTTGCCTGACAAGACCATTTTCCATGTTTGTCTTCCTGGGGTCATGCACAGATGGAAGATTGGTCAGTAATCTTCTGTATTCTATGGCTGACCTGTGATTGCAGAATGCTGCCTGGTGTCATGGGGTGACCATAGCCATTGTCTCTCGGACATACTAGAACGCTGTTGTCATGGAGAGATCGGGGTGTGTGTGTGTGTGTTTGTGTAGTCATAGTGATATTAGAACGCTAACTCTTTGGGCACAGGCACAGGGATTGGAAGCCTAGCTGTTGCCATGGTGAAGAGAGACTATTGGTATTGACTGTATTGACCAATAAGATAATTATTCATCCATCCACTGATATTCATATCAATAGCGTTTTTTCATCTCATCACGTCATTGACCTAGTGGATCCCTGTCCTTGTATCTATCGCAGTCTTGTTAATAAAGCAGCCCCTCTTTAGACTTTAGACTGTACGTTTGACCTGTTACCCCACCATCACCCCCTCTGTGCTGTTTATCACTAACCTGTCCAGTCACATGTGGAATGGGAGTTGCACTATCAATCTTCCCGCTGGTAACACCAGTGAAAATATTCTTTCTATTGTGGGTCAAGCGTGAATGTGAGGCATGATTACTATGTTCAAGAGAGGGGGAGTGAGACCTACTCTCATATTAGTGTAAGCTCCAGTTCTACTGATGTCCCAGAATTCCTTTGAGGCTTGTTACAAGTCTGTTTAAGGCCATTTAACACCATCTGTAAGTAGATCTGAGTGATTCTTTTAACCTATGACTGTTTTAATTGTGAGCTGATTTTGAGAAATTGCAGGCTGTTGTGCAGCACATGGTATGTGCCGCCTGGTTGCTATGGTGGCCTGCTAACTGCTTAATGGCAAAGTTCCATGAGTGAAATGGTGTCTAGTTATCAGGCTGGCATTAGCTACACTGCTCAATTTGGCCCGGAGAGTTCTATTAAGGAAGAAGCATGCCCTCAGGGTGATTGGTGTGTTTTCACACAGGTCCCATAGAGACCCATTCTGCTCTTGTGAACTTCCAGGTCATTAGCAAGTCCATTTCTGTCTCTTTATTTTGTAGTTTAGATGCATCATATAAGTTTGCTAATGTTTGCTAATGTTTGCATGTCTAATATCTACTATTAACAATTGAGAATTGTAGCAGACATGGGACCCGTTTTCAAAGCCTGTATTCAGTGCAATTTAATTACTCCATTCCAGTGAAAAGCTGGTTCAATTCCCGCATTCCAGAAATACTTTTTGATCCGGATTTGCATTTTTAAATTTAATTTCTTGAATGACGACAAAAGTGACGGCATCGCTCACAAGGTGACCAGAGACCCTGTTGGCATTTAGTGAGATCACTTAAACTTGCTGTGCTGGAGCTGGAGCCGGAGCCGCTGGCTGTTTTGCACGGAGAGATCAGGAGACCACAGGCGTGGGGCGATTAGAGATCCCTTCATAATTAAGCTCCGTGGCCCGCTGTTTCTGGAGATAATTACATCGGCCCTCTCCCGGCTGCCACCTCCCTGCTCAGGCCGGGAAATGAGATCTAATTATTGCTCCTAGAGCACAAAGAAGGCACACAATGACGCTTACAAGCACTTTATTTATTTATTTATTTTTTAACAAACCATAAACGTTCCTGCATTGTTGTTGGATGCGCTCCGTGCTCAGGCATGTGCTTTTGTCTCTCAATGATGATGATGCTGCTGCTGCTGCTGCTGCTGCTGCTGCTGATGGCTCCCCAAGCTCTCCACCAAAGATTCTAGAGTGCTCTTCCATAGAATCTTTGCTCTCCACTGTCAGAGGTGCCTCAGCATCGGAAGCCTGCCTGCCTGCCCACCTGAAATGCTTATTTTTACTCCGTCTCTGCACTGCAGGCTGCTGCTTAGAAACCAGACTCAGATTGGCCCTGGAGGATGAGAATGATGAGGATGAGGAAGCGCTGATGAAGAGGGGAGGCAGCAGGGAGGGAAAGCTGGGCTCAGCTCGTGTTTGTGACATTAAGCTCGTGGGCCGAGGCGCCGGCTGTCTTGGCTAATCAGAGCCAGTGTGCGGCCAGAGGTGAGGGGGGGTGGGAGTGGGGGTGGTGTTTACTGTTTGTCTGGAGCGCCAGCTAGCTAGCCGCACAGATGTGCAGGGGGCAGGATTGTTAGCCTCCTCTGGCTGTTCTCTTCCATTCCATTCCACCGCTGCTGCCGCCACCGCTGCTGCCGCTGCCGCTGTCAGACTCATTAGTGTCCGCAGGGTCCTTTAGGATCTAGTCTGTCTGTCTGTCACACTCAGCTCCTTCTAGACAAGAGGGCAAAGCTCCAACATTGGTGAATATACACACACACATCACGAGAGCAGCAGCAGAGCAGACGACGACAGACGAGACGACGACGACGACAGACAGACAGACAGACAGACAGACAGACAGACAGACGAGACAGACAGACAGACAGACCCCTTTAGCTTAATTTAATTAGCAATTTGAGCCTGCGCTGGTTGTTCAAGAACATTTGAGTCTGCACTGGTTGTTCAATAGATATTTTCGATTTGGACATGCCAAATGAGATGCTGTGTCAAAAATATCACTCCTACTATGTCCGACCGTGCGAATGCTCAAGCCCCACTATGCTGTGGTTAAAAGCCCTCGCTTTGTCATTTAGTGGGCAGGACCTATGGATCTCTGTCATTAAGCGTGTTTGCGCTGCGGTTTCTAGGTGACGGGGAGCCGGCGGGTCAGAGAAGGTTGACCTTTGGCATTCTGAAAGGTGGAGAGTTCTCGCAAACCATCCCAACCCTTTTTCTCCATGGGGGCAGAGCTATTAATAGAGCGTTTTTCTTTTCTCGTGTGTGTGTGTGTGTGTGTGTGTGTGTGTGTTTGTGGGTCATGAAGACGGACATGAAGGGTCGTGTGATCGGTTTGAAACCGATGCTGTAAATCGGGGCACGAGTAAGGCTGCATACTCGCCTCGGTGGGCTCAGCTGTTGAACTGCTCTTGTAAACTCACACTTTGGTCATGTCACAGTTACACTCACACATGTTCTCAGAGAGAGAGAGTGTGAGTGTGTGTGTGTGTGTGTGTGTGTGTGTGTGTGTGTGTGTGTGTGTGTGTGTTGAAGATGTGTACAGTATTTACATTGGTGAGCCGTCACCTGACTGCTTGGCCTTCGACATACCAACCCTCCCTCCCTCCCTCCCTCCTGCCTCTCTGACTAGCAGAGCTCTGTAACCCTAGTAGGAAGGCCTGGAAAAGCTCTGCCTCATTCAACTTTAATGCTGCAAACTCCCTGACCTGCTTGTTCAAGCTAAGGTGTGTCTTTGTGTGTGTGTGTGTGTGTGTGTGTGTGTGTGTGTGTTTGCCCACTCAGAAAGCAGTATTGTGTTGTTGCCTCAGCACAATTGTTTGGTACTTGTTTCAGCTCCCTGGTGCACTGTTAGCTGGGGTTGTGAGCAGCCTGAATGTCCCCCATGCCGCCTCATCTACTTTCCTACTGCCAGTGAATGTCTTGCTACTCTTGCTACTCTTGCTGCTGTTGCTGCGACTGCTGCTGCAGCACAGCACACCTCGGCAGCACATCCCGTTTCATGCAGGTCTAATTGTGCTTCGTGACGCATGCCATGCATGCAATCATACATTAATTACACAGAGAGAAAGAGAGAGTGAGTTCAGCGCAACAGCAAGTAAACCTTTTCCTCTGTAAGAGCTTTTTGCCGGTCATGTAAGACTTCCTCATTCATATCTCTTTATCCATAGATATGCATATATCATATGGCAGTATTCTTCCAGGTGCTGAAGTCCAAAAAAGTGCTATCCTTCATGCATTTCTGCCTGCACTAACTACTAAGCTCTTTTTTGGACTTAAGCACCTGGGAGAATACTGGCCATAATGTCTGTCTTTATCCCATAGCCTACTGGCTCCATGCCTCTTTCCACTGATGTGTGCTAATGGGAGAGGCCAGCACAGGCCCCTGTGCTGGTGATGTCACAGTCAGCCTTGGGGCCAAGTACTAGTGCACTGAGACATAAGCTACAGTACAGTACAGTACAGGACAGACAGTGCAAACATGCCCCTACTTGTGCTCATGATGAAGACTTACTTGAACACTGCTTACCTTGTGAGAGCCCAGTGACTGGCAGGGGTTTGGAGGTCTGCAGATTGTTGGGGTGAGCTCCTGGCATGTTTGGTTTGGCTACGTGGAAAAGGTTGGAGAGGTGAGCCCACAGCGTCGGTGTCAGATAGGACACGAGGATAGCATAGGATAGTAGGACCATGACACAGAAAGAGACCTGTACCCTGTGTGTGTGTGTGTGTGTGTGTGTGTGTGTGTGTGTGTGTGTGTGTGTGTGTGTGTGTGTGTGTGTGTGTGTGGTGGTGTCAGGTGTTTGTGTGGGATGGAGAGAGCATGTCTCCTGCGGTAGAGGTTTAGATAAGTGCACTTTGCTCTGCTGTGTGTCTGTACACTATGTTTCCATACCATGTTGGGCTTGGCAGAAAAAGAGCATGTGTTGACTTATAAGCACTGAGTCTGCAGCATGGACAGGCTGTTCTGTGTTTTGGAGACAAATATCCTGAGTTCACATGTTTAAGTAACCTGGTGTGTGTGTGTGTGTGTGGGGTCCACCTGCGACTGAAGCTGAGACTCTCACAGGATCGTTGTGCAGAAATAATCATAGTGATGGGGAAAGTGCTTCCTTTTTTTTTTTTTTTTTTTACTTTTTTTTTTATTTTATATTGCATAATATTATAAAGTGGTAATTGGCCCTGAAGGGACGCTGTGAAGGCACCCACGGTGAGCAGTTCAATGGCAGATGCGTTAAACTGATTGTTCCCAGGCAAGAGAATGGGCAGCATCTCTCCAAACCTCGTATTTCACCGCGGTCATTGTGGCCTGGACATTAGTTTGGGGCTAGGGGGCGTCCCAAGGCACGTTTAAAAATAATAGTGTCGGGGATCAATAGACAGGGTGCAACCCCTCCCCACGGTTCACTGTTTTTGACGGCCATTAATCTGCTAGGCTGTGCAACCGTCTCAGATGTAGCAGTCCCAGACTGCAGCCTAATCCCAGTGAAAACTGAGCCAGTGTGCCGTAGCCCATCTGTTTAAACTGTGTGTGTGTGTGTGTGTGTGTGTGTGTGTGTGTGTGTGTGTTTTTGCGTGTTTGTGTGTTTGTCAGTCTCTCCTCTGGGGCATTAGTCAAGCCTGTGTTTCAATTGTTCTTGTTCCTTTGTCATTAATCAGCCGGCTCTTAGTCACCATCGCTCTCATCCTCTCTCCTCTCCTCTCCTGCCATGCTTCCATTCTGTGCTGCTGCTGTGCTGTGCTGCCTGCATGAGTTTCTATTCAAGGCCACCGCCATTCGCCTCTTCTTCACTTCCTTTCTCTTTTGCTTCTTCATCTTCCCGTCATCCTTTTTCCATATTTCCATACCTCACTGCGTCTCCCGTGTGTGTGTGTGTGTGTGTGTGTGTGTGTGTGTGTGTGTGTGTGTTTATGTTCACGTGTGTATGCGTTCTGTTGTGTTCTGTTTTGTTGTGTTGTGTTGTGTTCTGTTTTTGTTGTGTTTTGTTGTGTTGTGTTGTGTGTTTTGTCCATTGTCTGATGTGTGTGTCCTGTACTTGTTCTGTGTGTGTGTTTCCCTGTAGTGACTGTCAAAGGCACTGGATGGATAGCGTGGAGGCTGAAACCCTGTACCTGTCTGCGGAGCAGCACGGGCAGGCCCAGTGTGAGCTGCCCCTCTCTGCCCTGGAGGCTGCCGCCTCGGGCGGGTAAGAAAGCATCCCCCAAACCCTCCCCTTCACACCCCCCTACCCCACCTCCACTCCCCTCCCCAGTATCTTTGATTCTCCGCCCCGCCACTCCTCTCATGGGAGTCGCCATCGCCGCTGCCTCTGCCAAGACAGACTCGCAATCTCATCATCTTCCCCTCTCTGGCTGTCTGTCAGTGAATACACTGGCCCGTGCCAACATACACACACTCTGGCTATTCTAAGAGGGTTACACACTCGTACGCATGCCTGTGAGGGACCTGTTGCTCTTTGTGACGGTCAGACCAGATCAGCTGGCTTAGCGTTAGCTGTAGCTTCATCTCTCCCCTTTTTTCAATTACACAAGTTCTCTAGCAACAGCCATCTCCAATCCCTCTGATATTAAGACTGGGAGTGATTATTAAATAACTCCTGTCAAAATCTAATGCCACTCAGTTAGATTTAATATTGGACCCATAAATAATGATGTTATCGTCAAGCCAAGTCAAATGTAATGAATGTTTGACTGAGATCTGCTTACATCATTTCTCTGATGAGAGAGAGAAAGCTCATATCAATTATTCAGCCAGCTTAGCGTACTACAATGTCATCTAATCTCCATCCACCACACCAACAGTGGCTCATATTCTGTAATTTATTTATTTTATGTATTTAATCAATAGGCTATACAACATATCACTGTGCAGTGTCCTGTCTTCGCAAAAAAGGGAAAAAAAAAAAAGCTCTCTTTGCTGTTTATTAGTTCCAGCTCCGAGTCTGCCTCCTTCTTGTTCCTGGCTGTTTAAAATGCGTCCATAATGGATGTGCTCTTTGTAATGACCCACACAGCAGTGCATCACCATGATAGTGTAACATTCACACAAATCAGCTCTTAGGGCTGTGCTATGTGCCGACCAGAAAGTGCTGGTGTGGTAGATATGCTAAGGGAAAATGGTGGTATTCTGTGTTTTATTTTATGAAGATATATATACATGTAAATAGGCCCAGCGAGAAAAAAAAGGTCTCCTCAGAGATGTGGAAAGGTCTTGCATAATATGGGTCTGTGTCATGTGAAATTCAGCACCTGAACTTGCTTAGTCATGTCCATTTTAAGGTTTTTTGGGGTTCTTCTGAAGCTAAAGCCAGAGGGTGTTGTAATAGCCTGGTCTGAGTGTGCTTTCATTGCTTTGTCTCAAGGGTTGAGAACGGATGTGAATGGCATGCTGAATGCCATGCTTACATTCAGTGTTTTTTTGTTTTTTGGGGTTTTTTTTTTTTTTGTAAGTGGAGCCTAATATTGTTGGTAGCCTTGTGAGAACTTAAAGTATGGGTTGGCTCAAAATGATGTTAAGCCTTGTTTTCGGATATCTTACGATTAAATGCGATGGTTAAGATTGACATTTTGACAAATGCTTCCGAGAATTTTCGGTTGTTGTGTATCATCTTAACAGCAGCCTATGTATGTACACTGGAACAATCCTTCCTAAAACTCATTAACAACACATAAACGTCTGTCTACAAATGTATGAAACTCACTGAGTAGCCTGTAGTGTAAACTGATATGCTGACATAAATATCACCGCAAAATATGACTTCTCGCAGATTCTAGCATTATTTTGGATTTCTTGTGAGTGACGTATTACTTCCCAGCAGTCAGAGGGGTTTGACTACAAACTTCAATAAAACTCTCTAGAAGTCATATTTTGTGGTGATATTTATGTCTACGTATCAGTCGAACCCGTACTTTAAGCATTGTCTTATGTTTGTACGTCATACAACTAAGAGCTTTGTTTTCTTTTTTTTTAATCATTATTTTCGTAATTCTTTTGTGGATTGGTGGATTTTGCCTATTGCTGTGTCAGCGTATATAAATATCGGACAGCAAAATCTTAATTTGATGGCCTTTATGACTGTATCTGTGTCCTTTTCTGCCAATGAGGTATTTGGCATGTGAGAGACGGACTGTAAATTGCAGACATGTGAATATTGCTGCTATTTTTAAGCCTTACTAGTTGGGATGCCAGTGCCAGTTGACCCATGCTAGTTGTGAGTCGTGACGTGCTGATGCAACCCCGGTGGGAGAGGACGGGTTGTTGGCAAAGGTCGGCCTATTAGCTGTACGTGTTTATCCTGCGCTGCTTTTATTTTCTCTCAGGCAAAAAAACAACACATGGGACACATGACTTCCGCAGGCCACTCCTTTTCTGTCTTACCCTACTGACCGCACCCTACCCCCCCTACACACACACACACACACACACACACACACACACCTCAGTTCATAGACCCAACTCCCCCCTTTGCCTAGTTCTACCCAGAACAACAGTGTGAACCAGGCTCTGCTCCGGAACTTGATTTAGTCAGGGGGGGTTGGTTGTTGTGGGTGCTGTATTGAGTGTGGGTTGTTTAGGGGACCGGGGGGGCTGGGTGCGTATGGGGGCAGGGATTAGTAGCCTGCACCCCTGGTCCATTCAGCGCGTCCCGTCAGTGGCTCTTATCTGCATGGATCTGACACGGCGTTTATCTGACGCGGCAGCCCGTTCTGCTGGCCTAGGAGAAATGCACACAAAAAAAGCCCCTGGCCATCAGCACTTTCCTTTGTGGGGCCCGGGGCCACTGCATTTAGTGGCCTGACTCGCTCACAGCCTAATCCACACACCCAGGGTGTATGCCGCTCTGCTGTCACTGTGAAGGGCCTTTTTTTCAATGTGTGTGCGTGTACGTGTGTTGTATTCCACCACAGTGCCAGCTCTCTTTTTTTTTAACGCAGCCGTTGCTCTCCTTCTGATTTTAATCACTCATCTGGTCTTAAAATTAAAAAAAAAAAAACCCTCCTCTGATGTTCATTCTGGGTTTTTAAAAAAATCCTCTCTCATAGATCTAAAGATTTTTTTTTTCCTGTAGTGCGTTTTGTTTGTTTTGGCTTTTTTTTTTCCCCCTCCCTCCGGCTGTTTATCTTTTCTCCTGACCTGGCCTCGATGAGGTGTCCACACGTCGAACAAGCCCACCCTCTCCTGCGTAGCACCCTACATGCGCTGACCCCAACAGGGAAGGTGACAGAGTGGCCTGTGAGCGACGACGGAGCTGACGGCTGTGGCAGAGGGCTGCTACCGAGCACAGTGTGATTACTACTACAGTACACTGAACCGTGCATGAGTGTGTGCGAGTTGGAGAGAAAGAGTGTGTGTTTGTGTGTGTGTGTGTATGTGTGTGTGCGCGTGCGTGCCTGCCTGCCTGCCTGTGTTTCCCTGGACAAGTGTGACTACCGTGGTGGTGTCTGAACAGACTTTTTTCCTGTGGTGTGAGGTGAAGACGGGACACTGCTCAAAATGTCCTCTTTTAAGCTCGACTTTCTGCCCGAGATGATGGTGGATCATTGTACATTGAATTCAAGTCCTGTGTGAGTAACAATTCTGTTTTTGTTTTTGTTTTTGTTTTGTTTTTTTCTCCTCGTTTAGTCCTGTACTTTTTTCTCTTAACTGTAAATGCCTTTAAAGATACACATACTCTGAGCACCCCACAAACTGTACAGAATTCTGAGTGAAATTTGTGCATTGACAGCAGCGTAGTTTTTATTAGATATTGTGGTCTTTGCCTTAATATTATCAGTATAAAACAGTGCAATTGGTACTCTAGATATTGTTATGGACTTGCATTGAATTACATCCAATGAGTTAGAACCTTCTGCTTGATTTAAAAAATCTCACCATAATAGGCCTTATCTGTCTGTGTGATGACCCGGCCAGAGGATCAAATTTGTTCTGAAAAATTTGCACTGTTGGTCTTGAGTCATGAGCTCTGGGCCAAAATGAATGAACATGCCGTCAGTCAGACTTTCTCTCTTGGACCCCTTGTTGGCCAGAGAGGGAGGGAGAGGGATAGGGAGAGGAGTTGACGGGCGAGCGCTGATGTTTTCAGACATGCGTGTTTCCTGAGAGATTAACCCTCGCTGGAGGCTGCGATCATGGGAAATAGCCGGACGTGGCGGGTCAGGAGAGGTCAGCCTGAGTTCACGGCACTCACAAGCCGGACGACAGCAGAGCAGTGCTACTTAGGAAAGCATGTGTTGATCTAAGGCACAGATCATTAACATTTAAAAAGCTCATAGAAGGGACACAGGATATAGAAATATGCAGTCTGGAACTCATAAATTGGGCTACCAAGAGCCTTCACTGATGGTCAGTAAAATGACTTGTCATTTTTGCATCAGATTGGAGTGTGTTGTAATTGTATTTCCCAAGGATAACATGCAGTAGTAGTAGTGTGGTAGCCTTTTTGAGACTGCAGCCAGGTCCATGAAAGAGGTTGCAGAGCACCATGGAGAGCTGGCAGCCCTTGCCTGCTTTACTTACAGCTTACTAGCCATGCTGAAATGGACCCTGTGGACTTGATTGGTCTCAGTGGTAAACATCACATCTGTCACCTGAGAAGGTGTTATTTCCTGCTTTGCTTGAATCCATAGTCATTTCACTGCCATCTCAGTTGAGGTGAAGTCGACCATAGAGTGCATACTTTTTGGCAGGTGTGATTAGTTGCGGGACTTGTTTGTGGCATTCCGCATGAGCTGGGAATGTTGCACAAGCAGCATCAGTGTGTCATTTAAGTGGACACGTCTGTTTCAGGCAAATTACCTACTTTGGATGTGTTCAAACAGGAAGGCTCTTCTAAGCCATACCTGGACAAACTAAGGCCCGGGGGCCAGATGCGGCCCGCGGAGCTATTTAATGCGGCCCGTGGAGCCTTCCCAAAATGAAATAATTTCTCATTTAGTCATGGTGACTTAGATCATAGGCCTTATTTATCAAATGTGTTGTAAGATCATGAAATGCAAATTCCATCCTTAACCTAAACCTGCATATTAACATGTCCTCTGAAGAAAGTGAGGCTACTGGCTTGAGACTTGCCAATTTATTGACATCAGTCGGTTAACTCAACTCGGCCCGACCCGGCCCGTTAGTCAAAATCTAAAAGCCAACGTGGCCCCTTGGCCAAAATAATTGCCCACCCCTGTTCTAAGCACTAAGGTCTGTATTCTCCCAGGTGCTTGGGTCCAAAAAAAAGTGCTTAACCTCATGCATTTCAGCCTGCAGTAAGCACTTTTTTGGACTTAAGCACCTGGGTGTATACTGGTCTGTGATGACCAACTGAAACACTGTCTTGACTCTCACCACTGTATCATGGCTCATTTCTGCTCTGGTTGGACGGCTTCTGATTGGCCAAAGCTGCCTCTGACATCAGTAATGAACACTCTTGGTCTTTCACAGCGGTCTGTTTACAGTCAGATCCCTGCACACCGCTTACATAACTCTCCACCACTAACTGTTAGTCAAACATGTTGGCTGTGCTTCTGTGCTCTGGCAAAAAGTTTTGAGCTTGAGCGGCCACACACTGGCCACTGTATAGAGTCAGTTTCAGACTGGAGAAGCTGCCTCTTTTAGATGGACGACTGTGGGAGTTGAATGGAAGTGTTGCGTAATCTGAGTCTCACACAGTGGTCCAACTCATCATGTAGCCTGTATTGCTAAAGAAAATTGCCCCTCCTGAGTGTCACAATCTTATTCAGCCTGTTACATAGCTCAAATAAACATCTTCTCTACTTCCCTCTCACTCTGTCTTTCTCTACTCCTCTCTATTTGTCTTTCTTTCTTTTTGTCTGCACTCAGAGCAAGAGGGCAGCAGGCCCAACATTGTGGATGCTACTGTAGCCTTAGCTGCCTCCTGTTCCGTGATTGGCTCTCTGAGAGAGTGGAAAGTATGACCACACTTTCTTTGTACAGCTCTGAAGGGGAGCTCCTCACTCGGGTTCGGGATTGATTTGATACTTTGGGCCTTAATGGACAAATCATTTGGTTTCCGTTTCAGTCACTGCAATCAGACAAAGGATCGGATGACGGTCAGTGCGGTGGCATTGTTTCTTGCAGGAGGAGCAGAGTGAAGCATTTTCCATGACACTGACTCGACTTTGATTGTGAAGTCTTCTTGGAGTATTAGACTAAAGAACAGACAGACAGACACTTTATCCGTTTAATTCATAACATGACACACACACACACACACACACACACACACACACACACACACACACACACACACACACACACACACACACACACACACACACACCCACAAGAGATGCAACCATCTGACCAAAAAAAAGAGCTGTAGTTGTGTGCCATTTGGGGACGTAGGAGTAGACTGTGGATCTGGTGCTGAAGAACTGTGCAGAAGGATGCTATGGTAACCATACCACCATAAATTGTCAGTAAAGGAGCCATTTCAGCTGAAGTCCCTCATACAGTAAATATATGCACATAGCAACAACATAAGTGGGAGAAAGAAAAGCCAAAGATACTTTAGAACCAACATCTCTGGAAAAGCTGCTATGTACAGTATGTATTTTAGCAATGTTAGGCTATTCAGGGTCCAGTAGCTGTGTTTATCACCTCTGGCTGCAGCCCAAGTCTCTCATACACTAAATATAGCAACATAAGGTGGGAGAAAGACAGGCTGCTATGTATGTATGTATGCATTTTAGCAGTATTATTCCGGGTCCAGTAGCTGTGTGGAAGACCTCTGGCTGCAGTGGCCGTCTCAGTGTGTTGCTGTACGCTGTTCCTGTGTGCTGGCCTGGCCTGGGACTGACTCAGGAGCTGGTGGGAGGTGTGAGAGTCAGTGGAGCAGACCTGTGACGTCAGAGCCACTTCTCACACTCAGAGAGCTCTCTGTGGGGGCCGTGTGTGTGTGTGTGTGTGTGTGTGTGTGTGTGTGTGTGCCGCCTTAGGCCAGTGATGAGTTTGTGACACCTTCCTCAGGGTTTGGGCATTATTGAGTTTTGAGTCCCTGCGAAATTGTTGGTTTAGGATTTTTTTTTTTTTTTTTTTTCTGCAATATCTCAAAAGATTCTTATCCTCTTTGCTCTCATTTCTCTCTCTCTCTCTCTCTCTCTCTCTCTCTCTCTCTCTCCTCCCCCCCTCCCCCCCCCCCCTCCCTCTCTCAGTGCCTGCAGGTGCTAGTTATAAGGCAGGGGCATTTAGCCAGCTCTCTTTGTGTTGTTTTTCTGTCCTCTATCTGTCTCCAGTTGATTGCCTCATAGAGCTTCAGTGATCCACAGCATCCCCACTCAAGTCATGCACCCTTGGCAATGCTGGTAAACGGGAGCAAAAGAGAGTTTAATATGGTGCCGGCAGAGACACAGCCCTATCAATGTGTTTCCACCACTAGGTGGTCACCTAGGTTCCTTATCACTTATGAAGCCAAGCAGAAATGATATGAACCAGGCAGAAGTCCGTGCTGCCACTGCTGCTACAGTCAGTCACAGTTATTGAGCTACTTGCTCTCAGGGTGCTTCATCCGTCTGTGGTTTTGCGTTTTTTGAAAACTGGCCCCTCAGGGTGCCTGGAAGTCTGCCTGACTGTGCTTCTTTAAGAGCTCTATTAAGACAAGCTTCAGAAGGCTTCTTTGGGCGTGGGGTGGGGTGGGGCGAAGGGGAGGGGTGTGGGGCTGCCTTAAGTTTATTTGTTACCCAGTTAATGAGTGTGCCATCCTGATGTACAGTGTGCTGTCTGAAGGATGAGTTGAGGGCTCATGTTTCCTGCAATGAGCAGAGTGCCTCCATAGACTCCATGTCTCTCAGTGATGCAACCGTAGAGTTAATGTCTCCCAAGCCTTCTCTAATTGTGCTCTTGGATGCCTCTCTGCGGAAATGCATCACTTGGATTTCTTTACTCAAGTTACTCACAGTCCTCTGCGCTGATGTTCCTCTACATGCACTTGTTTGGACCAACTGTTATGGAGCCGAGCCACAGATGTGAATGTGTACTTAACTTGACTTAAAGCTTCTCAGCAGAGACGGTCAGTGATCCTAGAGTGTCCCTCTTGTTTTGTTTTTGTTTTGTGCCTATAGATCAAAGAAGATGAACGGGACCCTGGACCATCCGGACCAGCCGGACATCGACGCCATAAAGATGTTCGTGGGCCAGATCCCGCGCTCCTGGTCCGAGGATCAGCTGAGGGAGCTCTTTGAGCCGTACGGCGCCGTCTACGAGATCAACGTGCTCCGCGACCGCAGCCAGAACCCCCCGCAGAGCAAAGGTGGAAACCGAACCCCTACTAACTTTTACACTCAGTGCAGGGCTGTCACTAGACTGTTAGTGGACTAATATAACTCTCAAATGCTGGTGTCAAGCTACAGGAGTGGACTTAGCCTTGAATGATGATGGCCATCATGTAGCCTCTGTGCATATACTTAATAATATAACCTGTCCAACATGTAGTTCAGGAAGTGGGCGAGTGTTCTACCAATAATCGTTGGAATCTACTGCCATGTTTAGGTTCATGCTGCTGGCTTGTACACATGCTGACAGTAGCAGTGTTTTTTACCGATTTAACTTCCGTCAAAGACATTGTATCTTGCCATCAACAGTGTAGAACAGGAAAGAGATTACTGATGACTATTTTTTTAGTGGTGCTGACCAAAATGGAGCTGTTTTAATGGTTCTGATCATCTCCACTTGCAGGCTGTTGTTTCATCACATATTACACACGCAAAGCTGCGTTAGAAGCACAGAACGCCCTTCACAACATGAAGATTCTCCCAGGGGTAAGACCCATTACACTGCTACACACACACCTCATTCACCTGTGGGGTCGACACACACTTTTGCAGGCATACTTGCTCTTGTAGGCCCACACACATAGTGACACACACACACACACACACACACACACACACACACACACACACCACACACACACACACACACACACACACACACCTCTGCAGGCAACATGCACTTTAGCAGGCATGCATGCTGTTGCAGGTACACTCATGGATGACTCTGTGATCGACACACTTACACACACACACACACACTGACACACACTCTGTCCCATTTTCAAGATGTGAGGGCTGAGACTGACTCATCTGCCAGCCTGACAGTTTGATAATGTTGGAGTTGCAGTGGTGCGGTCCTCTGAGACCTGTAGAACAGCATGCTTGACCCCCCCCCCCAATGTTACTCCCCACCATGTCTCACTCTCTCACTTCTACTCTCTCACTCTACTCTCTCACTCTTACTCTTCCTTTCTCACTCCACCTCTCTCTGTTTTGTCTCTCATTCACAACCTCTCCTCAATTCTGCTCTCTTGTTCACTCTGATTTGCTTTCCATTCTTCCATTACCCCCCCCCCCATCCTCACTTACTGTACTCACGCACTGTCTGTCTTCCTCTCTCTCTCTCTCTCTCTCTCTCTCTCTCTCTCTCTCTCTCTCTCTCTCTCTCTCTCTCTCTCTCTCTCTCTCTCTCTCTCTCTCTCTCTCTCTCTCTCTCTCTCTCTCTTCTCAGATGCATCACCCCATTCAGATGAAGCCTGCTGACAGCGAGAAGAACAATGGTAAGTGCAAGGAAATTCGTAAAAAGACACACACACACACACACACACACACACACACACACACACACACTCACACTCTGAATGCTGGGCTGCCTGTGGTGTGCAGTAGTGCAGGCAGATGAGATTAAGGGGGTGGGACGGGAGGGACCAGGAGGGCAGGTTGGAGGCTGTAATAAAAGCAGTTAGTTCTCCTAATCTTGTAGATTGAAAACCTGATATGCAGTCAGCCTCCATTCATTGATTTGTCTTATCCCTACACAAAGCATTAGCATAATAGTCATGACTGGTAGTGTTGAACCACAAAATACAACATTCCTTGGTGGGCAAAGTAGTAGTTGTATAATATGTAAATTTAATCAGATATGGAGCAGCACAGGCCCAATGGTAAATATTCCAACCATGCTTTTTGGGCGGTATTTTTCCAGATGTTTAAGTCTAAACAAGTGCTAGGCTCCATGCATTTCAGCCTGCACTATGCACTTTTTTGGTCTTAAGCACCTTGGAGAATACCACCCTAAGTTCCTGTATGGTGTGTACACTTAGTGAGGCACACCAGTGGTGCAGTGTGATGCTCTTTGAACATGAATTTTGCAAATGTTCTTTTTTTTTAAATTGTTATTGTTGTTTTAATAATAGCAATGAAATAATGAAAGAAATAGCAATGCAAATAGCAATTAGAAATTGATGTTCATTGTAAAGCTGAGCCATGCTTTTCTTGAGTCTGTATCCGTGTTTCCCCAGCCGTGGAGGACAGGAAGTTGTTCATTGGCATGATCTCAAAGAAGTGCAATGAGAACGACATCCGGCTCATGTTTTCGCCCTATGGACAGATTGAAGAGTGTCGGATACTGCGAGGACCTGACGGCTTGAGCCGCGGTACTACACACACACACACACACACACACACACACTCTGTTATGTAGCCATAATTGATTATGCCCACTTGCACTCACGTAAAGTAAGATTTCTAACCTTGACGTATATGTACTACTATTCTCTAAGCATACAGTGGTCTGAATTAGGATTGAAGAGAAAGCGCTGTGTGTGTGTGTGTGTGTGTGTCTGTGTCTGTGTGTGTGTGTGTCTGTGTCTGTGTGTGTGGTGATTGTGCCCCTGGTTGACAGTACTTTTCCAGTGTGCTGTTTTGAGTAAATATGAACTTGTGAGGGGTTGATTTGAGGCAGAGACTGCTGTCTTGTGCTCTCTCTCCACACACACACACACACACACACACACACACACACACACACACACACACAAACCCAGACTGACACATTACTCACCTGTCACAGGCTGTGCCTTCGTCACCTTCACAGCAAGACAGATGGCCCAGTCGGCTATCAAATCCATGCACCAGTCTCAAACTATGGAGGTAAATCACCACCCCTAATCCTACCTCTCTCTCTCTCTCTCTCTCTCTCTCTCTCTCTCTCTCTCTCTCTCTCTCTCTCTCTCTCTCTCTCTCTCTCTCTCTCTCTCTCTCTCTCTCTCTCTCTCTCTCTCTCTCTCTCTCTCTCTCTCTCTCTCTCTCTCTCTCTCTCTCTCTCTCTCTCTCTCTCTCTCTCTCTCTCTCTCTCTCTCTCTCTCTCTCTCTCTCTCTCTCTCCTAACTTCTTTGGATGTATTTTTTTCTCACTGTTTTTCTCAGTCTGTATACCTGTTTGTAGTTGCATAAGTATGTTTAATAAAGTCCTTACTAAGTAATTTTTTTATTGCATGTCAGGTAGAGGTGTGTGTGTTGAGAGCTAGTCAGCTCGCATTGAGTGTGTTTACATAAGCGTTCTGTTGTGCATGCGTACTGCAGGGCTGCTCCTCCCCAATCGTGGTGAAGTTTGCGGACACGCAGAAGGACAAGGAGCAGAAGCGGATGGCACAGCAGCTCCAGCAGCAGATGCAGCAGCTCAACGCCGCCTCCATGTGGGGCAACCTGGCTGGACTCAACTCACTGGGCCCCCAGTACCTCGCAGTAAGTCCCTCTGACACCCCCCACCCCGCTGCCATCCACCCCACCCCACCCCAGCTCAGACACGCACATGTGCGCTCTCACTCTCTCACTCACACACACACACACACACACACACACACACACACACACACAGAGACACACACACACAGACAGACAGACCTACCTTGATCATTTAGCCTGCACCATTCCTGGATCTATCAGCTGATGAGGCCCAATGTCCTTGAAGTAGCCCTCATAGCAGTTTATAGTTGTCTCACCTACTCATTCCCTTGCAGTGTGTGCAGTACTTATTACTAGTATTAAAAACACCTTTCCTAGGAAAAGAACTGAACTCTCCACCGCATTAGCAGTTAGTGGATTGACGGGTTCCTACATGAACCACATATGGTGTGTGCCTGCGTGTGTGTGTGTGCATCTATCTATCCTGTTTTCTTTCCTGATCACTCACCAGTTATGGTGACTTAAGTGAAATGACATTAGGCCTTAAACAGGCACTTCTGTCAGCCATTTAAAGGCTTTCTCTTCAGTATGTCACAGTTTGGGCAGAGTGACGTTCAACTTCTGGTAACCAGCAGCAGCAACACACAGTTCCTGTATGATGTGTGTACCATAGTGAGGCAGACCAGCAGTGCACCGCTGGAACTCGACACCCTAAGGCCGGTATTCTCCCAGGTGCTTAAGTCCAAAAAGCGCTTAGCTCCATGCGTTTCGGCCTGCACTATGCACTTTTTTGGACTTAAGTACCTGGGAGAATACCACCCTAACTGTACGTAAACACCAAGAGCTACTACAGCTGTAAAATCGCTGGAAGATGTTCACTCTCTATGGGCAAGAGCGACAAAAGCTACCAGCTGTAAAAGTTAGGCGAATTGGGCGATTTGAGCGACTAAAAACAAGCTAAAGAACTGTTAACTTTATGCAAATTAGCTATGACGCGTTTCAGCTGTAAAATCTAAATGCTTTGATGTTAATAGAATGACAACATGCACGTCTAGAGTGATTTGGGCGAACACAGACATTTTTAGCAGCTGCTTTTTTGAGCTACAAAAGCGATTTTGTAGCTTTAGTAGCTCTTGGTATGAACGTACCGTAAGTTCCTGTATGGGGTGTACACATAGTGAGGCACACCAGCGGTGCAGTGTGATGCTCTGTGCCTCAGATGCTACATGCAGTTCTTTTTTTCCCTTATAAAAAAAATCTCTTTAAACAGAAATCCCAGTAAAAAAAAAGAAACCGTTGGCCAGTAACCTACTTTTTATTTGTGTGTGTGTGTGTGCGTGTTTGTGTTTATTACTTTATTTACTTCGTTAGTTTCCTTTTATTTATTTTTTTGCCAGTTGGCTCTTGGCTGCTAACATAAGCATGTGAGACTAGTTTGTATGAGCTTGCCTGATATGCACGATAAGAGCCTATAAGAGATATGTTAGCTTTGAACATACGGTTTGATCTAAGACAGCTGAATTGCCATGCAAAATATATGATACAGTAGTATACCAATTCACTGCATTAATTAAGACCTGCGTTCCATCCTGTGTGTGTGTGTGTGGTGTGTGTGTGTGTGTGTGTGTGTGTGTGTTTCCTTTTGATCAAGTGCTCTTTGACAATAGCTAGGGTTACACTTGTCGTTTGACATCTGATAGTGTTGCATGTGTTTGTTGCTGGTTCCCGTGCTCAGACTCAGTGCTAGGATCAGGACCTAAGCATGTTTGTGACACAAGCGACTGTCTTGACATTGATCATGTGACGCAACACAAAAGCAAACTGCCTACAGTATACTGTATGCCTGATATCCTGTCCTCTGGCCTGTGTGCTTTAGTGTGTGTGCGTGTGTGTGTGTGTTTTGTGCGTGTGTGTGTTGTGCCGTTACTCACTTAGCTGTGTTTTTGAAGTATTTTATGCATGAGGGCTTTCAGATCTCTGCTGCATCATTCCAGCTCTCTCGCAACAAAACAAACAAAAACAAATCTTCCTCCTCCCAAGAGGCTCTCTGATTGGCTTGTTCTGTGGCTGATGCTGAATGACGGCTCTCTGCAGCCAATGAGGATCTGTGAAAGTGCAGCCTTGACGCTGGGCCCATTTTGAAAGTGTTGTTAGTGCTGCTCCATGGGTGTGCTGTGGAAACTGTTCTTTCCTTTTGACTCTTTCCCTCCTCTCTCTGTCCGACTCTTCCTCCTCCTCCTCTTCCTTCACCCTCGCCACCGGCAGTGCCGACCAGCACCAACCAGCACCGTTAAAAACCCACCGCACACGGGCACCATCCTTACAGAATTCATTCCGTTTGCCCCTCCTCCTAGTTCTGTGTGTGATTCTACCTCTGTTCCAACTGAATTTCCTCCCTCTATCACTCTGTATTTCTCTCTCTCTCACTCTCTCCCTCTCTCTCTCTCTCTCTCTCTCTCTCTCTCTCTCTCTCTGTCTCTCTGTCTCTCTTTTTCTTTCCAGTTGTCACAGTCCTGGCAGCAGTTCTGACCTGTGTTCTCTGTTTTGGTGTAATGTCTAGCTTTATTTGCAGCTCCTGCAGCAGTCGGCCTCCTCTGGGAACGCTCTTAACAGCCTGCACCCCATGTCAGGTAAGACCTGCTCCCACAGTATCCATGGCTCCGCCACAGAACCCCCCACCCAACCCCAGCTCCTGTCCACAGCTCCCCACCCATCCACCCACCCAGCCAACGGCATGTAAGCGCTTGTGCTATCCTCCCCTCACCTCCCATCTTGCACTTTCTATTCCTCTACCTACCTATTCCTCTACCTTTACTTTCTCTTTTGCCATCTTCTTTTTGTCCTTTATCTGTCCTTGTCTCCGTCTGTCTTTGCTCTGTCTGTCTCTGTCTTCTTCGCTTTTGTACTTTACTTCGCTCCGTCTTTATCTCTACATCTGTCTCTCATCTCTCTCCTCATCTGTGTTTCTTTTAGATACACTCCCCCCCCACACACACACACACACACACACAGACACACACGCACCCTTTTGTTTTTGTCTATCTCTGACGGTGCCTCTCTCTCTCTCTCTGTCTGTCTGGCTTTGGCTAGTCACTCAAACAATGGAATGTCTGATTAATCAGGGTTGCCTCTGAGACACTTGGGCCAGCGTTGAGCTCATTCATTTGGCGTGTGTGTGTGTGTGTGTGTGTGTGTGTGTGTTATGACTCTCTCACATGTGCCCAACTGCTCTTACTGAACTATGTCAGCTGTTGGCTCAGCTGCACTGTTCGTCAGCTGTCCCAGTTAAGTGTTCACCATATTCCTCCTGCTCCCTCTGAACCCCTTCCCAAAATGG
Organism: Sardinella longiceps; assembly: GCA_027497455.2. Lineage (NCBI taxonomy): Eukaryota > Metazoa > Chordata > Actinopteri > Clupeiformes > Clupeidae > Sardinella > Sardinella longiceps. Next base: position 12,713,192 of record JAODXP020000010.1, read on the forward strand.
CTACAGTAGGTGTCGTCAGGGACTCTTACTAAAGGGATGTCTAGGGTACAGTAGGTAGGGAGATGTTGCATAATAGCAATCACATAAGATTAGCGTGGTCTTGTTGTACAGTATGCATAATGTTCCCAGAATAATATGGTGCATTACGCTCTTGACTTTGTAGTTATTCATTCAGGCGTTAAAAAACTGTTGGAAACGGTACATTCTGATTTCATTTCATGCACTTCTCATTTATTTATTTATTTATTTTTGTTTTTGCAAGTGAGTTGAAATATGCAAGGTCCATTGCCTAAACTTTGTCCCATCTGACCGATAGGGGCTGGATTGTTCCTTGAAAATCTTTCTTTAGCTTCAGGCCCAGAGTCACGTACCAAAGGAAGTAAATTTGCCGAGGAATATTGATCTTGGCTGATCTAGCGATGAATCACTCCCCTCTTACGCGCTCGATAAAATGTAAATTTATTATGCTACAATTTAGCGCCAAATGACACCATAATATGTCTTGGGGCGGATCGGTCGTGATTCCTTGCCCTGATGTCAGGGTTTGGTTGGTTTTGTCCCTCCAAGAGTTTGCGGCCCATCATCCCTTTTTGCAATTTACAGCTGCTGTCAGCCTGATGTCCATCTTCCCTTTTCCTGTTTTCCTTGCCTGGACTTCTCTGTGCTGCCCCAGTTTCTCTGTCTTGATCTGTTTGGATTGCAGCTACTGCTGCAGTAGTACGGAGAAAAAGAAAAGGACTCCTATGACCTGATTGGTTTAGAATATCAAATTTGTTCTGAATACTTTGGTTCAGCGGTTCAGTGAAGGTCTGAGCAGAAGTTTTCTCTGCAAGGGCACCTTATTCTCATTCAGCTGGTGAAGGCGACAAGATCTTCTCTAAGATGCATAATCTTTTGCAGTGCACTACAGTAGGGCCCGGGGGACAATTGCGGCCCTTTACTCTCTTCTCATACGGCCCGCTATGAACTAAAACATTAATATGTAATGTTGCCACTTGTTACATTAAGCTAATATTTATATATTCAGTGCACACCATTCAGTAGGTTCAGTACTCTACAGTATCTTAGCAGTATCATTAAACCGTGTAGCATTAGACGGCCTGCAGGGTTTCTGATCAAAGATTCAGTCTCACTTTCACTTAAAGGGCTGGTACCAATAATTTGGAATCGGCCCTTGGCATCTTAGATTTTTCAGTGTGTGGCCCACAAACAGAAAATAGAGTCTCCGTGTGGCAGACTTGGTTTGGTCAGAATTTGAATCAGGTGATGTTCTGTAAAATTTAGAGGTAAAGGAAAAAAGAAAAAAAAATTGTCAGCTTTAAATTCCAGCCTTGTTTGAGGCACATATTATTGAATTATGTATGCCTACTAATGCCCCAATCCTCCTCTTGTTCTGTATTTAACCCCCTTATTTTTTATTATCTCTCTCTGTCTGTCTGTCTCTCTCACCCCTCCTCCTCTGTGTCCATTTTACTTCTCTTCAATCTCCCCTCCTGCACTCTTTCTCTGTCTTCTTCCCCCTTTCTTTCCTCTCATGCCTTCTTTCTGCTCATCTCCCTCCTTTTGCTGACTCTTCCCCTCCTCCTCATCCTCTCCTGTTCTCCGCCTCTTCCTCCTCCTCCCTCCTCTTCTCCCGTCCTGTGCCACATGTCTCTGCTCCTCCTCCTCCTCCCCCGTCCTGTGCCACATGTCTCTGCTCTTCCTCCTCCTCCTCTTCCTCCTCCTCCTCCCCCTCCTCCTCTCCCGTCCTGTGCCACGTGTCTCTGCTCAGGTTTGAGTGCCATGCAGAATCTGGCAGCGCTGGCAGCAGCAGCGAGTGGCACACAGGCCACGCCCACAGGAAGCAGTGCGCTGACCACGTCCAGCAGTCCCCTCAGTGTGCTCACCAGCTCAGGTACAACACCCCCCCCCCCCCCCCCCTTTGCCACCACCCTCCAGTTACTCCACCCTACCTAGGCTAGTCATCCACCCTCCACCATCCTCACCTGTTCAAGTTCACCCTCCTTACCTCACCTGTTACCTTACCTTAGCCCCATTCTCACTGTCCGTACCTGCTCAGGTGTGCTGTGCTAGTTAGCAACCAAGTCAGGTGTGCTGGATAGCTACTCTTTAGTTTTGTACACCTGCGCTGCTCAGGTATGTAGGCCAGCGTACAGTAGCTTCACCGTGCTCTCATTCTCATTTGCAATACTCTTCGCTGCACTCAGGTACTCTTGCTTGTGTTTCTCCAGTGAGTCCACCTCACTCTCTCTCTGTCAGCCTTGCAAACCACTCACTTGCCTGTGTTTGTGTCTGCATGCTTCATACAACCCTCCCCATGGCATCTCTGTCTACAGAGGGTTTATATGCCACACATGCTGTGCCAACATGTCTGAATGTATAGTCGTTTAACCCATTTCTTTCTTTCTTTCTTTCTTTCTTTCTTTCTTTCTTTCTTTCTTTCTCTCTCTCTCTCTCTCTCTCTCTCTCTCTCTCTCTCTCTCTCTCTCTCTCTCTCTCTCTCTCTCTCTCTCTCTCTCTCTCTCTCTCTCCCTCCATCTTTTCTTCCTCCCCTCAGCGGGTTCATCCCCCACTTCCAGTACTAACTCCTCTGTGAATCCCATGGCTTCTCTTGGAGCGCTGCAGTCTCTGGCTGCAGGGGCCGGAGCTGGCCTCAACATGGGCTCTCTTGCAGGTGAGCACACACACACACACACACACACACACACATACAGGACTCTAGTAAAAATTATCTCTAAACAGCCTTTTGTAAACTCATTCAGAGATTAAAAAATAAATAAATAAATCAGATACAACATTTGTTGCACAATTGCAAAGTGCATTTGTATGTGGAATCTGTGTGGTGCAGCAGATTTTGGACCCTATTATAAAATCAGTCCAAATTATTTTTTTGAACAGAGCACACAGGAGGCAGTTGGGTCAGGGCAGGTAGACTATGCCAAACAGGTGGGAGTTCTATTTGTAAGCGGCAGCAGAGGAATGCAGTCTGGGGTGGAGGAAGTGGGGGTGGTGAGGATTTGTATTTCTCTGCATCAGTTGTAGTGGACGTATTTAATTGATTGGGTCAGGGGTAGTGGGATTGGGAGTTGTGGTATCTGTGGAATGCGTCTCTGGCCCAGTATAACCCAGTATGATCCAGGTGCCATGGATGTTGGATCTTTCCCTTTATTAGTCCTTCTGTTCTCCTCTCTTGGTCTCATTTGGGTCTAGATGGAATCCAGTCTTGTATTGGGTGTTTCTCTTGAATTAATCGATACATATTTAGACTCACTCTCACACACACTCGCACTCGCACTCGCACTCCACACACACACACACACACACACACACACACACACACACACACACACACACACACACACACACACACACACCAAATAAATCAGTGAAACACATCCACACAAGAACAATCACACACTTAATGTCTTTCCACCTAGTGCACCTATTTCTCTCCCACAACACCCCCAAAAGCAGCCTGCAGTATTGCTTTGACCATTTTACTCTATTCAGTGCTGCAAGCTTTCGGTTAGACAACCTTCTTCAGACAGAGTAAAAAGACTTTTTTTTACTCTGCCTGAAGAAGGTCGTCTGACCAGAAGCTTGCAGCACTAAGAGTAAAACAAACTTGTTTGCAAAGACTTGAGTGTGCGGATTTTTCTTCACTTTTTATTGAGCTACTTGTCAATCCTGCACCTCAACAGATGAACGGTGATATATTTTTACATTTAGTCTGTTTATCCTACAATGGACATGAAAGCGAAATATTAATATTCATGTCAATGTTGGGGAGGGAATCCAAGCATATTTCCCCCACTAACTGATTGAATGGGATGTAAACACCAATGTAAAATGTTTACGCCTTTTAAAATGACGTTTTAGGGAAGCAACCCCTGGTGGAAGCGGACTTTTTTTCTTTCACATTAGTAATTATTCTTTTTTGGTCCGGTTCCCAGTTTTAAATTGGATGTGTGCGTGTCCTTATCACCGTTTTTGGGATCTAAACACCCCCATATTGTCCGTCCCCGCCTCCCCACCCCACTCTCAGCAGGCATGGCAGCGCTGAATGGGGGTCTGGGCAGCGGAGGTCTTTCCAACGGCTCGGCCAGCACCATGGAGGCACTGACTCAGGCGGCCTACTCGGGCATCCAGCAGTATGCTGCAGCCGCCCTCCCCAGTCTCTACAACCAGAGCCTGCTCTCACAGCAGAACATGGGCGCAGCCGGCAGCCAGAAGGAAGGCAAGTGTCCGGACCTTTCCTCAGGGGTGGGAAGTGTGTGTGTGTGTGTGTGTTTGTATTTGTGTCTATGGAATGTTGTAAAGTGACATGAGCGGTATTTGTAAAAGGAGGTGTGTGTGTGTGTGTGTGTGTGTGTGTGTGTGTGTGTGTGTGTGTGTGGGTGTGTGTGTGTTTTCTTGCCTCTGTCTCTATGGAATGGTGAATGTTGTAAGGTGACATGACTGGCTTTTGCAAGAGGAGTTGTGTGTGTGTTTGTGTTTGTCTCTGTGTCTATGGAATGGCAACTGTTATAAGGTGACTTAAGTGGTATTTGTTAGAAGAGTAGTGGTTATGTGTTTGTTTTTTTGCCACTGTATGTTTAGATTGGCGAATGTTGTAAGGTGTCAAGAGTGATTAATGGTTATTTTTAGCCATTTTGTAAAGCAGCTCTCAGTAAGGAGTTTGAGCTGTTCCTACAACGTTAGCAGTAGCAACAATGAAACAATTCCCTCATTCAGGCATTTTCTAAAATGCTCTAGCCTGTAAAGATGTAGAATAGGACGTAGCATGTCAGCCAATGCATTGTGACCTTGTGTTAAGGCCTGTGTCTTGTTTTAAATCTGCTGCAACAGCAAGTGGCAATCAGAGCACCGGTAAGAGACCCCTCCTGGCTTCCTGAGCTATTTCCATTTCCATGGCAACTGTTTTTCATTTTGTCCTTAATTAACAAGGAGATCCATAGAAGAAGCTTCTTTTTCTTCTTGCTTATACAGTAGAATTGCACAACTAACCCTTCCAGGGGTCTAGGTGGAACTCTTAAGTGTTCTAGATTGCTTGTAGCACCAGCATACCTGGGTGTGAACCAAAGTGAACGTCACCTCGCTCGGATGCGTAATCTTTCCTCTGCTACTTTTCTTCCTTCTCCTTCTCCTTTTCCTTTTGTCTGGCCTGAAGGTCCCGAAGGAGCCAACCTGTTCATCTACCACCTGCCCCAGGAGTTTGGCGACCAGGACCTCCTCCAGATGTTCATGCCTTTTGGAAACGTCATCTCGGCCAAGGTCTTCATCGACAAACAGACCAACCTCAGCAAGTGTTTCGGTGAGTCTCACTGGCAGACACAGGCGTAGACTTAGCTTATGCGTAGGCTATGCCAGTACCTGGGCATACCTGGGAAAACTAAGGCCCGGAGGCCTCATGTGGCCCGTTGAGCTATTAAATCTGGCCCGTGGAGCCAGTTTCCCATTAAGCAAAGGTGACTTATTTAGATTATAGGACTGATTTATCAAATTTGTTGTGTTCTTGAAATACAAATCCCACCCTTGCATGTCAACATGTCCCCTGAAGAAAGTGGGGCTACTGGTTTGAGACTTTTGAGCCAAATTCCCGGCATCAACCGGTTGACTGTTAACACCCGGCCCATTAGTCAAAATCTAAAACCCAATGTGGCCCTTTGGCCAAAATAATTGCCCACCCCTGGGTAGGAGAGTATGTGAGTTTTTACACTTTGAATGTGTGCATCAAGATAATCTTGTGTAATGGTTCCTGAATTGTGTTGTCGTGTTTGGCATATTTGTGTATGCACTGTATTTGCGTTTCCTGTTTTGTGAGCACCTGAGTCAGTTGTTAATGTGTTTTCGCCCGTCCATCTCTACCACAGGCTTCGTGAGTTATGACAATCCCGTGTCGTCACAGGCGGCCATCCAGTCCATGAACGGCTTTCAGATTGGCATGAAGAGGCTTAAGGTCCAGCTCAAACGATCCAAAAACGACAGCAAGCCATACTGAGCTTTGCCCTCTAATGGACTTGGTTAGGAAATGTTGTTTTCTGGTAAGTGGAGTGTGGAAAAAAAAAAGCTGAGTTTTAAAAAAAAAACAACAAAAAAAGACCCCCTCACCCCTTTCCTTTCTCCCTTCACCCAACCAACCCCTCTTCTTCTCTTCCTTCTCCTCCCCCTCCTCCTCCTCCTCCTCCTCCTCGACTCCCTTATTTATGCGCGGCTCTGGGTCTCTGGGGAACTCTTCTCCCATCTCCCCATTCTTAAACCCAAACAGACGGAGAACAGCACACTCAGACACACACTAAAAACAAAGAAACAAGGAAAAGGATTTCTGAGAAACGGCTTTTCTTTACATTCTTTATTGCGCCTTTCAGTTTTCTGTATTGTATTTATAACATGGCTGTACTTTTTATTTTGTTTTGTTTTGGTTTATTTATTTATTTTTATTTCTATCAAAGCTTTGGTGCCATATTGCAAGTTTGCTGTGTAACCGTTTGGAGTCCGAAGAAAAGGATGTTGCACGATGACATGCCAGTGGCCAAAACCGATTCTTCCAGCTGAAACCCCCTTAACCCCCCCACCCGCCTCCACCCCTTACCTATCCAAACCTGATGTGAATCCTCCGACCCCCCCAGCCCAGTCTCTGAACTATTCTACCCCCCCCCAGCCCAAATCTCTGTCTAACAGCCAAAGCTGCTCTTGCAATGAGACCAGGAAGTCCTGCGTCATCACTGAGATTATTATTATGTCACATGATATCACTGTTCATTAGCCAGTCTCACCGAAGCCTTTTCTTTCACCTTTTTCTTTTTTCTTTTTCTTTTTTTTGGAAGGGAGGGGTTGTGGGTAGAATTATTGCAAGGTCTGTTCGTGTTGTTTTGGAGACATTTAAGAAAATAATGTATATTTATTTATTTTATTTATTTATTTGCTTGTTTTTTTTTAACACTAAAACTTGAAAACATTTATTAATCCAGATCTAAGTTTTGGTTATCACTTGTTATGAAACAGTTTTATGTGAAAAACACTGACAGTATTATTCACAGTTGAGATGTTATTATGCAGCATAATGAAAACCTAGCATCACAATTGCCATGACGGCTAATTTTAAAGGAAAAGAAAAATTCAACATGTACATAGGCATCATCTCACACACATTCTCTCTCACACACACACACACACACACACACACACACACACACACACACACACACACACACACACACACACACACACACACACAATCCTCATCAATTAATGGCCAATTCATTGGGACCCCATTGGAATGGAGACAACAGAAAGTGTACATAATCTATTGCTATTACAATTATTATTCCTGGTTATTGTTGCTGACTTCTCGTTTAGAGTACAACCCTGTTCTCCTGCACTTGCAGTAGAAAGGTTTCTCTCATCGCTGCTGCGTACCGTTGCCCATGTCTGATGCTGCTTTGGACAAAAAAAAATGGAAGAGTCTAAAAAAAAAAGATAAGCCACACAGATTTCTGGTGCTGGCTGTGTCGACTTAACTCTGGCGTTACTTTTTACATTCAAAACACTCGCTCGAACATTCCTCACCCCTGTCTAAAAAAGGAAAAAAAAAACGCCACCCACCCACCCTAAAGACTATAGTCCTCTTGCTATCCATTTGTCTAAACCCTCAAAAGTAGAATCTGGCCCTGTGGCTGTGCACGCTTCTAGCAATAAAGACATCCAGGAAAAGATGCTTACAGGTCTACTATAAAGAGGTGGAGTTAAGAGTACTTGGTTGTATGCAGAGTCAACTAAAGTGAACAAATACAAATCCTCTTGCTGCGCAACGTGTCCCTTAACCTAAGCCTATTGGTCCTCTTACTGTATGTTCTCCTCCCATTTCTAAAGGTTTGTTTATTTATTTGGATAATGTGCTCCAGCAACAGACAAGGCTCTGCCTCTGCCTGTCGTCACCAGAAAAATCATATCTGCCAAACACATCGTCCACACAGATATTGCTAATCTCAGTTTGGCATCTTTGATTGGTTCACAATAGTCTGAAGTATCTTTTCATTGGTCAATTCTGTCAATTTAATGTTCTCTTCATAAACAGCAGTAATCACCAGAGCTCTTAGACTGTCACAGTCAGAAGAGGAGTGTTTTTATAAAACTGGTCTAGAAACCGTTGTCCAGATGATGTATATTACTAAACTATTATGCCTTTTCTATTTTTATAGAGGTTTTATACTTCTCCTGATTACCAGGATTATTTATTGCCTAAATTATTTATCTGCATTCAGAAAGCAGTTGTTTGAAAAAGTCATTAAAATTTCGACAGTATTTTGTAGAATTCTAATGTGACGTTTATGTGAAGACATTCACAGATTATGTTCAGATTTGTTTGCGCCCTTTTTTTTCTTTTTTTTTTTTGCGGAGTGGTGCGTATACTGTATTCATATCTATTTTGGTTCAGCGAGTAAACAGAAATGACCACCCCCGCCCGCCTCCTCCCCACCACAGTTCAGACCTGGGCTCTCTTGATGCCCTTGACCCCAACCCCAACCCCAACCCCTCCCACCCCCACCCCCACCTCCACCTCCACCACAACGCTACCTCCCCCCAGCTGTCAGTGCTCGGGAGGTAAACAGCCCAAGCTGGCTTCCCATCCATCCCCCTGGAGCCCATCTGTGCCTGTGTGAAAGCACCTTAAGATCCACTGCGAGTGACGGCAGGAGAAATCAGGAAAATCAAACGCGTGTCCTAGTTCAGGGTAAAAAGGCCTCAGTTGTGGCACCATTCTATCCAAGATTTCGATTTTTATGAGAACTGACATGCAGCTGTCTTTTCTTTAAGAAATGACTGCTAGTAATAATATCCATCACTTTTTTTTGTTTTGTTTTGTTTGTTGTCCTACTTCAAAACTTTTTTTTTTTTTTTTTTTTTTTTTTTGAACAAATTGCAGTCATGTCGCATGAGCAGAGTCTGAAATTCTAGAGAACGGTCCCGCAGCCAAAAGCAGTGGAGAACGTGCCAAACTCAGTCAGAAACTCTCTTCTGTTTACCACATGAAAGGGGCTATTCATATAAATAAACTAATACATTTATAAATAAATATATAGTCTTAATTAAAAAGTTGTGTCATTTGAGGTGTCCTTGTGAACATTTGAGATTTACGTCAGGTTTAGAGTTTATTTATTTACTTATTTATTACACTGCAGTGTGTGGTGTTTGTTTTTCTTTTCCTTCCTCGTCTGTTTTGTGGTTCATGAGATTCAAAAGCAATGTAATTTGCTAAGAAGAAACAGTGCCCCGGTGTTTTTGTGACACTACGTGTACAGTAAGGGTAGTGGAGGGGAGGAGAGAAGCCTCTACCCCTGTTTCCTACAATTGTAATCTTTGTGGCGTGTACGTGTTTGTGTAGAGATAATATCCTCATGGAGAGAAGTCCCATACAATTCAAAAAATTTTAAGCACAAAAAACAAAACTCCCCAAAGCTAAGGATACTTCAGCTGCACCTGAAAACGGTCGTCACCAATGGCGACAGTCTTCTGGCAGACTTTCGAAGCACAACGTGTTCCTCTTGCTGCTGCTGCTGCTGCTGTTGCTGCTGCTGCTGCTACTGCTGATCCATGGGTTGTTGCCCTACGGGCTGATATCCTGAATCCTAACAGTTTGGTATTTTTAGCAATCAGTGAAGCTGAGAAGTATGAATTATTATCGTTGTTGTTATCATTTATTTTTCCTTATAATGAAGGGGATTTGGTTTTACTAGCTGTTGCTGTTCTTGAGCCCTAAGTCGGGTATGTGTTTAGGACAGCCATGTTCTGTGTGGTGTACAGCTATGTGTGGTGTTCACTGTGGGCACATAGTCTTGTGTTTTGTCTCAGTGGTGTCGTGTGCTGTACATTCTCATCTTAAATGTTCGTCGGCATGTTGTTTCGTGTCGTCAGTCCCCCACCCTTGGACTCAACCCCTATCCCACCCCTCTCTTCTCCCTTCTCCCATGTTGCATTCAATGTTAAGTGTTTTAGGTGATTTGTGTTTTCCCCTCTCCCCCCCACCTCATTCTGCAAAGATAATCGTTTCTGATTTTCTTTTTCTCTCTCTGTCTGTCTGTCTCTCCCTCTGTCCTCTTTTCTGTTGTGGCTTTAACCTCAGTTTGTTTTCCCTGTGTTTCTTTTTGTTTTTATTCTAGATCTCTCCGTTCCCGTCTGTTCATCGCTTGCCTAGCATGTCGATGTGACGTCAAAAGTTCATCGTCCAGTCCGTTGTCCTCTGCGCTTCTCTGACGCTTGAAATTTCACCTTTTGACCCCTTTTTTGTTCACTTTTGACGCTTATTAATTATAATAGTTTTTTGTTTGTGGACTTTGTGTGTTCATCTATGTTGTTTGTGCTGCCAAGGTGCATTAGAAAGACTGCTAACTCTATTAAAAATTGTATAAAATTACATGAGTATTGTTACGAGCAAAAAAAGATCTATTTTTCTAGAACTTCCGAACATAACCACTAAATTTTGCAAAGGCGTTTTATTTTCATTTTGTCACTTTCAATGACCTTTTTTGCTTCTATTTTTTTTTTTCTTTTTAGTTCTCATTTTCATGCAGTCTTTCCAGTGCCCTGTTTTTTAGTTTCTGTGGTGTCTAAAAGCAGCCAATCAGTTTATAGAATCACCTTTGTGTGTGTGTGTGCGTGTGTGTGTGTGTGTGTGTTTTGTATGGGTGTGTTTTCCTCTATCTCTCGTTTGTTCTCAAAGAAAAAAAAACTTTTTAGGATGTCTTTTGGTCACATTTTGCTGATTCTGAGGGTGATGTTGTAATTTTGTGCTAGGTTAGTTGGCATGGTGTATTTTGGGAGTTTCCTATTAACAAGAGTGGGATCTACACTACACACGTGAATTTGCCTTTCTTCTTCTTTTACTTTTGTGTGTCGAGCCATCACAGGCACATAATGTTTTTTTCATTTCTTCCCGCGTGAAGCTCAGCATTAGTTTGAATTAAAGCACAGAACACAGCAGAGTTTTGAGTTATATGTCACTGTTAGCGAAGTATATACGGTATATAGCATGCATGTTTCTTTTTCCGTAACTGCACTGAAAACCTCAGCAAAATGTGATTTTAATTTTTTAGTTTTATTTTTTTTTTGTTTTTTTTTTTAGTTTTTTCTTTTTTCCTCAAAATCAAAATGAATAAACTAGTGCCAAATTTTTGCACGTTCCTGTTGGTCACATATTTCCTCTGTGGTCACCTAAGAAGCTCCGCAGGGCGAGAGATTACAGTGAATTTTACTGTGATGTGACCGATCGAACTGGGCAGGCAATTCAACCAGGCGTGCGCGTGCGTGTGAGTGTGTGTGTTTAGACTTGTCCAACTCTCACCCAAAACCACCACTGACCCCATAGAGAGGAGTGTGTTTTTAGTTTTGTTTTGTGCTGTGACTATTGAAGTGAAGTATTTGTATCCTTATTAAAGTGTGTTCATAGTTTTTCTTTCTTTTCTTTTCTTTTTTTTTTTTTTTTTTTTTTAATTTTTCTCTCTCTAAAAGATGTGCCTGTGGAGTCTCTCGACCAAAACACACATATAATAGAACCATTTCACCGATGCATGTCTTTATAACATGTCCGCAACCAGTTTACAATTTACTTTCCCAGGATTCACTTGATGGCCTTCTATATTACTGATATGAGATTTAAGTAAAGTTCAGTTCCAATGTATGTATATCAGTTTTGTTTTTCTTTTTCAGTTGAGACTTAAGATCATGTCATGACTTATAACTGGTTTAACTGCCACCTCTGTTTGAAAGTCATGCTATTTACAAGTCCGCCAATCACTCTAAGTCAAGTCTCACCTCCCAGTAGTCCAAACACATTCCCATGTCCCCATTTGTAGACGGTGGTCTAGTGTCCGTATCCAAGGACGACACTGATGCGGTTGCCATGTTATTGTGCTGTGGCAGCAGCGCATCACGTCACCGCTTATTAACAGTTCCACAGCCACTCTTTCTTTTTTTTTTTCTTGTGCTCTCTTCCTTTCTTTTGCTTCTATTTGTCATTTCATGACCAATGTGTTTTGAAACTGGCATACCTTTTTTTTTTTTAACCATTTTCTTTTGGATATCCCACAAATCAGCAAACCTACTCATTTGGGATAGATGTGTAAGACTTGAGTTGCACGTGTAACAGTGATGGCAAGCTTTTGTTGTACTGATAATTGGATTTTAGATCTTTTCAGTTTATTTTCAGGTTTTCCTGATGCGTTTTCTGACTTATAAATAACCTGTGGGATTTTTTTATCATTACTATTACTGGTACAAAGTGATTGTATTTAACGCTAGAATTTGTACAGTTTTTGCCTTTTCTACTAGGACAATGTTTCAAAATGTGAAATTTAAATTCAGTTTAGTGAAGCCATGTAGATCTTGCCACCATGACCAAACTTGCGTCTGTACCATAGATAAAAGCTTTACTTAAAAATCATCAAATTCTGTTAAATTCAATTACAATCTGGTGTCTTTGTTGTTTTTAAGTTGTGTGATTTTGATGTGACGAATAGAAGAATGAATTCATTAGTTGGCCAACAAAACCATTGCTTTTTAATGTTTTCTGTTGAGACATTTTTATTTTTTGAATGGGATGAGACCGTTATCAAGATATAATTCACATGGATGTCTCCACAGGACGACAGCAAAGTGCACACCCAACAAAGCAGTACTTTTGTAAACCAAGTGTGTGATTCCTTTTTGGTCAGTTTGTTTATGTACTATTAAACTGTTTGAGAAAATCCACAACAGCTGATGCTTCCCAAACTCTTTTTTTTTTTTTGGTCATGATTATACACTTAACCAATTTGATCCTTGAAAGATATTTATGGAAATGTTCAATGAATCAGTAGTTTGCCATTTTAAATCTTAGCAGATTATTTAAAACTGAGAGACATAATATGATTGTAACTGTTACACAATGCATTAGTATGACAGGGGGGGCATTACATCAGCCAGTTCTTGTAATGAGGTCAACAGGTGATGGTAAAATCCACTTTGCTTGTAAAGCTGTAGTAGAGCGCCATCTGCTGTATGAAAGAAAGACATGAGTTTCACTAGCCTGACATAGCCCGACCATAATACTGCTGTTCACCCGTATTCATGGTCTGGAGGTTCTTTAACCTGACGCGATTATACTGCGGGGGGGATGGCATTCACTTCTGGTTTGAAACGATTGGACAGCTTGTCTAATCAGCTTCGCTTATTGGCCGGTAGACTCTCTACCGATGTAAACACGCCCCAGAAGACCGTTCCCAGACCATGGATACGGATGGGCTATGTCAGGCTAGAGTTTCACATGGTTGAGCCATCAATCAGAATCTGTAAGGACATGAATGGGAAGTGTTGGAAAGACGTGTGATCAGGGGAAAGTAGTTTCATTTCCTTACTGGTACTACAACTTTATTGACAATCTTTCAAAAATAAATAAGTAAATAAAAAAAAAAATAGTGAACCTATGTGTTATGTAGGCCCTATACTGTTGAATGTATGGAGCATGGTGAGCAGCAGGCTCCACTCCCTATACATCCAACCTGCCAAAACCCATTTCAGAGCGGGAGACTGTAATAAAAAATGCTGTAGAGTAAATTTCGACTTGTCTTAGGTGTTCGATGAGCAGAATTCCGGTCTCTGATCTCCGATTTTCAATGCCATATTGTTGATAGTGTTTTTACTTAATCAGTGCATGTGACTAATTTTTAATATGGGTTTTGGTTTGATAGAAACTTTCTTCTCCTACCTACTACGTACACGTCCACCTAGCATAGGTGCGTATAGGCGTAGGCCTACACTTCACCCCTGCGTGTGACTGCTTGCACTGTAGGTCTAATGCAGAGTAACTTCACCCAGGGTGCCCTATATAGAAATGACCAGGACATAGTGTACAGAAAAAAAAACCACATCAGGTATAAGGGGAATTGCAAAATGATTGCTACAAGGAGAAAAGTCACAGAGAAAAGATTTAGCTCTGCTTATTAGCCAATGTAATGGATTTCCCCACCTTGTCATTAGGAGTTTAAGGTATGAGATTATGTACATTTGATGATGGAGAAAGATTAGTCATCGTGTTCTATGACAAATATCAATTTTTTGCTGCAGCAAAAGTCTAAGGAAGACTACAGGTGTGCAGTCAAAACGTGAAAACAACTCTGATGACTGCCTATAAAGACAATTTTTAAACATCAAATTTTTGTGTTGAACAAGAGACTGTGTGAATGATGTGAATGACATGGTCGAAGAGGTTTCATATTCTAACCTCTAAACAGAAAGACCAGGAATGCAAGACTGAAGAAAAAAGTAAAGTGAAAGACGTCTGTATTATGGTTTTAAGCAGCTAAAAATAGCATAGAGTGTAGAGCATAGAATTGACTAAACAAAAGCATTACTGGCTGTTTGAGCACTTTGGTAAATACTCTATGTGCAGAAGAAGCAAAGCTCCACTTCAGAGTTCTGTAACCCAGCCTCAATCCAGTCTTGTGCCTATGCTGCCACCTAGTGGTTATACTTGTTTGTCTTATCAATTATAGTTGGGACACTTGTATGCAATGAGGTTATTTCAAAACTATTTGAAAGAAAAAGGAAACCATTATCCTTAACTTCCTATGTCTCTTGTACAGATGTGATGGTGACAGTGCAGAGGGGACTTTAGAGCGATCGCTCTGGTTACGTATTTCGTACATATTTCTGTCCTAGACCTTTCATTAAAGACTGCTGTCCGAGTCATAATGTATTGATGGACTTGCAGCATTGGTCAAACATGGCAGATCCAACCCCATTCAAGAATCAGGCTTTTGAATCTGGACTACAAAAAGGGTTGAGAAAGACTGGCATAAGTTTAATTTATATTCATATACATCCCAAATTTAAACTTGATTTCCTCACAAATATAATAGCATAAGCCTAATCAGCCATGTTCTAAGCTTCTACCTCCCCAGGAACACTGTTTCATATTTGGAAACCTATCACAAGATGGCCTTGTGTTGTTTCGCAGATTAAACCGCAGGAATACCTCAAAATTATAATATTGATGATTACCAATTACTAATTGGCAGCCTGCTGGTATTATAAAGGCCTAATAGAATTCACCATTTGCAATCATTTAGTCATAAACAGCATCAAATTGATTTATTCTCTCAATAGATTATGCACATAAAATATAATTTGTAGAAATTACAGTATGCTTTTTTTTCATAATTCAAGTGGTCAGAAATGTTTGGAGATAGCCACAATAAATCTTATCCATAAGAATGCAATAATTTTTCATCATAATAATAGCAAAGCTATTTTGTAGTGCACCATCCACATCATGACCTTCATTACAATCCTCCTCCTACTTATACATAGGCCTAGTGCCATAGGTGCCAACACTATCAGACGCCACCAGTAATGACCTGACCTAACAGCACACTTGTACAGTAAATGCATGAATTAGTTGGTAGTATTAAATCCAGTGAAAGTATTTCCATAGATAAGCTTCAGTCTATTGAGAAACGCACAATGCAAGGCTTCACCTGAAAAAGGGCCACTTTGCTGACAATGGCATACTGTAGGCTAGTTCATATCCTTTGCCAGGTTTTCCAATATCCAGTGTGACTTCTTAGCCTGGCTTGCACAACCACGTTCAGAAATGAACTATGGTCTGGCAAGGGTAGCATTGCCCGGAATTTCGAGATGGATTAATTTATATGTCTATCAAATGCAATCAAACTTCTATCAATGTTTTTGGACAGAGCTGGACAGACTCGCCTCCTTCAGCCTGCTTGTTTCTCTTCTCTTGTTTCCCTGATTTTTCTGGGCTCGAGAGTTGAGGAAATTGCCTCCTTGGCCATACTGACTTGAACGCGGAATTTCATGCAGCATCAGGAAGCATGGACAGGCCCAGGGTAAGAGTGACATGCGTTTTGGATCAGAAATACTGCAGTCCGTCTAATGCTACACTATTTAATGAGTGTTGACATACATGTAACACTAGTACTAAACCTACATTATAACTTGCACTAGATATGCATTCGATTAATGTTAAAACAGGCCACATTAGCCTACACTTTATGTATTGCTTCTGTGGGCCACATAAAAGAAAGCCCAGGCTGTAGTTTGGCCATCCCTGCTCTAGACTTGGAAATTAACTTCACTATCACTCACATCTTTATGTGATCGTATGTTTTCTGTGTATTGATGTGGGCCTGTGTTATCACTAAACCAGAGAGGGTCAGTATTCCATGATCTTTGATTAAACTGCTTCTACCACATACACTGTAAGCCTATCCTACATCTATAGATCTATATATGAGCAATTCCAGCTTTATGGACGTGACATTTTCATGCATTATTGATGAACAAAATGTCACATAACCTCCGCAAACCTAGCAGTATTTCAAAATTTTGTTCATATTCTTATGCAAACTCCATGGCTGTATAGGCAAACACAAAAAAATAATATCATGATTAACATCATAAGAATATGAGCCTTTCCATTTGCGTTATGGACGTGACGAAAAATGGACAAACTTTTATGGAGAGCAGTTTTTGCTGTGAAGTCTGTGAAATTTCTAGAGAAATGTAAATATTACTACATTCATACCAAACAGGACACCTCAGTAAACACAGAGAAAGACTTAATTTTAAATTTAAATGTAAAAAAGTTGGTTTTCATTGGGAGAAATGGCGTTATGGACGTGACATCTGGAAAAACCTTCCAAAACAATACAAAACAATTGTGAATGGTGGATTTTAACCTGTAACGACAGAAATAGTAATATAACAATAGAAAATAACCGATAGCATTCCAGCTTTGTTTATGTTATCACCCACTTATGCCCATTATAAGCCCCTCCATAGACTTACATTATGGCTGAATAGGGTAAAAAGTTTAACAAATAGATATCCTTCCTAAACTTGCTCAGTTGATTATTCACAGAGACAATATTTTTCTTGTATTGCAAGTTTTCCGAAATAATTTTTATGTCCATGCAGATGAGACTTGAATTTTTAAGGTGAGGTTGACTTTGTGTACTATACCTAAACTTGAATGGCCACTACTCCACTATCAACATAGTTGAAAATATTGACTTGTTTGAAGTTCATTAGTCTATATAATTTAAGTAAGTTATTAAACAGTTAAATGAGTATAGGTAGCCTATATCATGAAAGAAATATGCAGACCATGAAAAATCTCGTTAAGATATTTTATAGGCTGATACAGATTTTCATATAACGTTATTTTTTAGAAGACACACGGGTTCACAGTAGGCTACCCTGAGACTTTTATTTTGAAGTCCTTTGAGAATATTATGACCCGGAGAAAGTTTGTTATTGTTGCTTGTGCCAGAGGGGTGGATACATAACTGGTAAGATATGCGATTATCAACTAAATTTAAAGGTGTACTGTACATGCATATTGGTTAAGATGGTTACGTCTTGCAGTTTGTACAAATCGATGTATTTCAGAACGATATTGTGACTGCTTAATCTTATGAGAGAACGGGACATGATTTAAAACCGTGTCGCAAGAAAACTAGCTTAATGCTAGCAAGCTAATATTGGTTATTTTAGCGAACTAGCTCGCTAGCTCAATGGCTAGATGGCTAGCTCTGCACCTATCGAAGATTAGCTAGTTTTCAAACTGGTGCAGTTCATTCCATTGCATTCACTTGCTTGCTAACGGCGGTGGACTACACTCTGGGCACAGAGCTCGACAGTGTGAGTACATCTATCAGATCTCTCTGTCTTTCAGCCCACAATAAGACATATTGTTGACAATGGTGATGTAGCTACTTTTCCTCCAATGCTTAATTCGATATATGTTCTGTTGCATTTTTACAATGTCACACTTTTAACGTTATGTGGGGTTGCTAGCTGTAGGACGAGTAAGCTAGTGAACCTAGCTATCCATAGCTGGTTGTAATCAAACTGTCTCTGCCTCTGATCTGAAATTCGACGCCTTTAGTAAATTTCTAGGAATTCGTAATATTAGCTGGCTAACTGCCGAAACGCATAAGTTTACCACGGTAACGTTAGCTATCAAGCTAGCCGTGACAGCGAGCTTGCGGCAACACAGTACGGTTAGTAGCAACAATTATTTTTATCACAAGATAACGTTATGCGCTTGACATTACGCGACGGCTGTCAAAACTGTTGTGTAATTTAGCCTATGTTATTTTAATGTTACTGGAGAGGAAGGATCAGTCTCCTGGGACATATCAAAACTCTTGTGTCGCTCGAGTTGAGCTTTAGCTGGAAGCAGATTTGTATTTAGGGCGTTAAAAGGCCGTATTAATAGCTTGCAACAAAGTGTCCCCTAGTGTCGTCTGCGTCTGAGTTTCGATGAAACTGGCTGACTGCGCTTGTGAGAATTCCATTGCACGTCTCAGCGCAATTTTGCCAGATTTTCAAAATGCACAATTTACGGCCTTGGTTGTGAATTTGTAACGTTGTTTTATTCCCTTGAATTAAACCGCCTGTTGGAATGTAAAGGATAGAGAAAAGCGGTACGTGGCTTCTGTTGCGTCGGATCCTCAAGGGTAATAGCGGAACAGTTTCATACAGCGAGCTTTCCAAGCCCGAGGTCTGGTGATTTCTCAGTACGAAATTTCATATTTAAACCAGCTCACTTAATGCATATAGAACGTAAATATGGAATGTTGTTATTTTTTGCCAAGCTATGCTAGCTGTCAAAGCCATTCTAAAATCCAGGCTTCTGGCAGTCTAGCCTAATCAACGTCGTACAAATCAACGTCAAGGTGTTGCTGTTACCTTCGTTTTAATGCAGTGCCCTTTGTTTTACTCACCAAGAAACATTTAACTTAATTAACAATAAGCAAGCCTTTAATGTAATCTGTGTTGTTTATTTGCATAGCATCCTTAGCCAACACACCTTCCGGACTCTGCACAGCTGTTTTCATGTTGAACACCTAAGCGTTTATATGGTCTTTGTTCAACACGACTTGATATTGTGTTCTTCATGAGTTATTTCCTTTATTGGCCAGAGTTTATAAACATAAGATCATAGCACTCTTCTGGCTTAGTATGGGACTGTGTGAAAGGATTCTGCTCTCCTGTTCAGGGATGTAGCCTAGTAGTAAATGGAGTCACTGGAACAGGAACATCAATAATGTGATCTCTCAAATGGTCTCATTCATTAACTGAGCCCGAACTGTCAGTCTGGTTTGTTGCTGTAGTCAGCAGGACATAGCCTAGAGTCTGTGACCACTGTTGCCAGAATCCAATAAGATATTTGTAACTATCAAATTTGAACTTAATAGATAGTAGAACTATCTGTCAAGGTAAAGAATGCTAGAAAACTAGAACAGTCGGCATGGTTGTGTGTGTGTGTGTTTTTGTGTGTGCGCGCATGTGTGTAAAGGCTTTTCTGCCTCGGAGAGGTCATGTGGAATGTATTTCCTGTTTGGGTCTGGTCACGTTTGGGAACGACAGGAAAACAGGACTGGGTTTCACAGCATTTCTCTCACGCACTGACTTGGCTGTGGAAAGTTAGGTTTGGGAACTTTTCTTATGCTCTAAAGATGCTCGCTGCAGTATGCTGGTCTTGTGTGGTGTCTCTGTAGGTATGTAGAATAGCATGTTGTTTTTGCCTCTGCTATATTCCATTTACAACATCAGGAGGGAAACTATTGTCTTGTAAGTTTGACCCAGTCCATTTGCTTGGATTAACCAATGGCTGTCTGAAGTGCATGCAGAGAAATAGCCTATGCCTACTTGTTCATCATCAGGCTTTATTTCATAATCCGCTTGTGAAGTTTTAATCTCATTAGAATATGACAGTCAACTTGTAGGCCCGACACTGTGTGTGTGTGTGCACGTCATTATGGCAGATTTGGCAATTGTTTTTCAATAGAAAATAGAATTGAGGGGTTGATGTAGCCTAGATATCTTTGTGGTAGAATATGTATTTTGGATGGATTTCCAACTTGCACATAGCCTAGGCTACATTAAAAAAAACTGCCACAGTTAACATTTAGCACACAATGTTTTTTTTTTTTTTTTTGAGGTCTAAATCTGTTTTCAGACAGCCTAGATTGTTAACTTCTGTTCTTTTTTGATAAGCCTATTATTATACTTTTTTTCTTTGCACATCAGCCTCTCCAAAACAGTCCTTTCACTGACTGATGAGTTGCTGATTTCTCTACTCAGCACTGTTGCTATGGAAATAAATGCGTCGTCGCTCTGCAAAAAATCTGCAGCGCTGTGCTGTGCTGCGCTGCGCTGCATGCCCTCCCTGGCCTAGCTAAAGGCAACTGTTAGACAGCTGATTAACTGACTTACTGGTCGAACTCTAGGCCTATAACATAGGATGGGTTTCACCTGATCTGATCTGGGGGGAAAAATGGGCTACTGGAGTAGAATCACTCTGATTTCGTGTGTTTGTGTGGTCCAGTTGTTTGCCTGGATGTTTTGTGTGTATTGAGATTTCCAGTGCCCGCAAATCCCCTGTGTGGTGGCTATAGATGCTTTACTGTTTGCAAACATTCCGTGTGCCATCATTTTGGATCTCTCAATCCATTTTCCAGACTGGTTGGGTCTGGGTCTCCTCATAAACCAACACAAGAGAGAATGTTTGTTTTTTTCTGCTCTCTCTCTCTGTGTGGCATCTCATCTCTTAGGCTCAGCTGGCCTCCAATAGGCTATCTCTGCCTTTCCTATTTCCGGTCCCTTTGTCACTAGTCATATGTTTGGTATTTGGGCCAGTTGTGTTGGTAGGCCTAAGCGCCGCACTGCTGGATCCTGGGCTACTGGAAAGGATGGGTGAGGGGGGGTGGAGGGGGGCAGTAGTGCTGTTGTTGGTTGCTGTGTGTGTGTGTGTGTGTGTGTGTGTGTGTGTGTGTGTGTGTGTGTATGTTTGTGTGTGTTGGGGGTTAGCTGTACACTCTAACAAAGCCCTCCAGTGTTGCTGATGGTGTGGTGTTGTGAGTATGCTGTGCTCTCGCTGCCTCCCAGTGCAGTTTAGAATGTCACAATGGAATCTTTCATGATGTGGATAGGGGGTGGCAGTGGGCTGCTGGGGTGGGGAGGGGAGGGGATGGGACGGTGGTGGTGCCGTAACAAAGGCCAGATTAGGAGTTCTGACTCTAGTATTTCAAGGCTGTTTGTTCTCCCTCTGCACGCTGTCTGAAGTGGATTCAGTGGTGTGTGTGTGTGTGTGTGTGTATGTGTTGGGTGGGGTTCTTTGCCCTGACTGTGTTTTAGTCATACTGGATAGGTAGGTGGGTGGATGGTTGACCTGTCCACTTGTCACTCACCTTGGAATGAGGTTATGGGCAAAACAGGTGTTTCTAGGCAGTAGCCAATCGTATGTACAGAGAATGTATACATTCTTTGTACAATAGCCTATCTGAGCAGCGTTGCATAGTCTCTCCACATTCCCTTCTCATGAGGTGTCTGTCTGGCACCTGTTGCTTCATTTGCTAACCTTAAGAAATTCTTTTGCACAATTTGTGCGTTCAGCCTCAGCTGGTTCTCACCTGGCTCAGGTAAACACCCCCCCAATCCCCCAGGACATAGCCTAGCTGGCCTTACTGACCCACACTGTCATGCCTAAGAAGGACATGCCTCTCCGATGCTATCTAATGTTCAACCTTTGATTGCTTCAGCTCTACTCAGTGCTGCTTGCTTGCTCTGCTGAGAGAGTAGACATAAAAATATGGGGATTTTTCATCTGGAGTCTGGGATGAATCTGCTCTCTCACTGGAGTGCTGTTGGGCCGCTGATGCATGAATCATTGTGGGCGACTGCAAGCCACCCACTGCTTTCCAGGTTCTCATTCTGAATTCTTATTTTTGGTGTTCTTATTCGGCATTCTAACAGATGAGGCTTCAAGTCTGCCATTGTAGTTCCACTCAATAGCTCAGTGTGTTTTGGAACAAGGCTCTCGTCGTTAGTTGTGAATAATGATAAGTAAGGAAGCAGACATTGCATATAAAATATGAAATATTATGCAAGTAATAGGTTCTGCATCTGAAGGTAGGATTAATTCCTCATCTTATATGTGGGTTGATTTCTGAGAAAAAAAGACTAGGCCTACATGGCCTTCAGTGCTCATACAGTAGATGGTCTTTTTTACCTCAGAGAGGGTAGGGGTGTTATTGTGACTGCTCTCTCATGCCAGGGCTGTGGCCCCCTATGCTGTTACTTGGATTTCATCACACTATCTCTTGGAGGCCAGATTGAGGGTGAGAAGATGGACTAAGATGCATGAGGGCCACATGGGTCTTATTCTGCATGGGGGGGGGTAGTTTTACTTTTTGTGACTATTTGTAGACCATGATGAGAAGAGAGACTCTTAAAAAAAACCACTTACTCTGCTGCCACTTTTAAATCATATCTATCGTCATGCCTTTTAAATAAAGGCACAGGCGAGTTAAATGACTTGTATACGGTGTCATGTTGACCCATTTAGTGCTGTAGCCAACTTGGACTCCAGCAGCTTATACACCACTATAACACCCCCCCCCCCCCCCCCTTTTTTTTTATCTCGTTTTCTTAGTCATGCATTGCCTTTCCTTAAATGTAACTTCACACCCTCTTCCTCATTTTGGGAATTGGGATCTCTCTACCTCCTATTCCCAGCTCCACACTTCCCCGCTGCTAGCTCCTTTAGCTGACCCCTGAGCTATGATGTCTGTGTCTGTAGGATGAATAGTCCCACTCCTAAGTCATCAGATTTGGATCATTACCCCGATGATGGTCATACATGATTGCAATGTGAGTTTGCGTTAGGCTGTAGATAGACCCATGCAGATAGAGAAAACCTTGGACATTGTTAAACTTATTTTACTCATTAGGACAACCTGTTATTTTCACTGGAGGAGGTCTTTAATAATTGTGAGTAGGTAGCCTACTAGTGTAGTGTAAAAGTAAAATGATTGTGACTTGTCAGGTATTTTTCCTCAGAATAACAGGGATGTAGTTGGGGGAAACTAGCAAAATCCCATTGATCCCCTTAGTTAAGGTTACTTAAGGTTAATTATAACAGGCCTTACGAGCACATGCCCATACATAGGCTATTGGCCTAGTTACATCAGTACATTTGTTTCACCAAGACTACTGAAGGTTCCATTCAAGGATGTCCGTAATTGAACTGATTGGCACTTCACAGTTTACCCGTTGTTCCTGATGCTATGCTCTAATTGTGCAAATTAAAAACGACATGACAGAATGTCAATAGCCTATGCTTATATGGACATTGGACATCAAGCCAAGCCCGATGGTGTTCACACATAAGCTACTCACATTACCAATGAAAATTTCACTGCGTCTCCATCCATTCAGTGGACATGAATGATGGTATGGTAGCCTATTACACAAAACGGGCAGGAATCCCATCTCACTGGATGATTGTTCAAGGTGTCATTATGAGGGCTAACATCTGCGTGACGCCATCTCAGCACATGTGTGCCTCATGGCACAATGCTGGGTCCCTTCTTTATTGAGACGTCGTTGGGGCCAATAATCCACTTGCTAGATAGAAAATTGTAGTCCCATGTTGTAATATTCAGTGTAATCATTGATATATTGCTAGATGTCCTTAGGATGCCAAACATATCAAAACCTCAATTTTTTTTTTTTAAGGATTTCAGATTGATTTCCTGCTTAGTGCTATGGTATTGAAGCCACACTGAATTGGTTCCCCAGACATTGACTCTACTGCTGGTCCTATTTTTGTATGGTTTAATTTAGTTCAGATTCATTTAGTTTGGTTGACAGAACATTGATCGACAGAACATTGATCGTGTTTGCCGAATAGGCATAGAGGACTTGGGCCTGTCAGGAAGTGTCAGTAGTGTCATAAAACAATGACCAGTATCTTGGAAACTGGACATGTCTGTTTTTTTTATTAGCTTTTTATTATCCTTGCTATTAGCTTCTAGTCAATGGTGGCCAGATTGATGACTTTTGCTGCATGTCACTGTTGGCCCAGAATAGATGGGAGGAACAAAATTAGAGAAAAAAACGAGCATGCTGCTGTCATATACGCCTAGCTGTTTGTCTTTACATGGGTTGTTGGAACATGTTTGGGTTGGTGGTTTGGCCATGTGAGTCTGGGACTGAAACAGGCTTTCCTTTGGTCCCATATGTTCAATGCCTAAATCTGCAGGTTCACATCAGGCCAAACCTCCCAAACTTGCTGACCTTCTCTGTGGCAGCAGCGGAAAATGACATCTGAGGAGGCGCAGCGCAGGATCAGCATGTGAGATGACGAATTCTTTTTCTGCCTTTCTTTTCATTTGATGAAGATCAAGAAACTTCTGGGCTCTCAAAGGGGTTGTAGTTTTGTTTGCTGAAAAATTGAGCTCTGGGGGACCAAGGCTTGATTCAGCAGTGGGAAGCAGAGCATGCTGGGAAGGCAACATACAGCTCAGTTGCCTTGGGAACCTGCTTTGGCTTCTAGTTTGGATCTTGTTTGGGTTCCCAAGAGAAGCACTGGCAACATTGCTGTCTCAATATTTGCAGCTGTCAATATTAATGCCATACTGGCCAATCGGCTGGCTCTCATCAAGTCCAGTCTCTTCCCTTTGACTAATCGTCTCTGGTTAAAGAAAGAACCATTAGGCCTAATTTTCTTCATTGATGCTTCAAAAACTCCGACCATGCAGCCTAGTCGTCTATTCCAAGTAAAAAAAGTTAAATAAATCGTTTTGTCCTGCCGTAGCTAGTTAGACATCAATGCTACATTGTTTGATTCAGATAGTGTGGTCTATAATCTATTTGTCAAAGGCGAAAAGGACTGGGAAATTCACTTCCTGAACCTTAATTATAGGGACGGGACTCAATCTTAATCTCTGGTGCTTGTAGCTGATTTAATGATGCTACGCCACACATGTATGGGAATGGTCTATGTATGGGAAGCCCTGGTTTCAGCCCCAGCATTCTTCACTTCATTTTTAGGTCTTGGATGTGGAGAATTTTCTAACAGCGCTCTGCATGCTGCCTGGACATGACTGAATAGCTGACAACCCAGAATGTTAGTTGCCATTTCACATGTCTTGGCCTCTGGTCCCATTGCAGTTCCATATCCTGTGCAGGCAGGGGGTTAGTGTGTGTGTGTGTGTGTGTGTGTGTGTGTGTGTGTGTGTGTGTGTGTGTGTGTGTGTAGGAGTGGGGGGGGGGGGTAGTGGTGGTGGACATTCTTACTTTTGTCCACTCTAAAAATAAGTCAATGGCTGGCCGGGTAGGAAACCTGTGACCCAAGCACATACTCTGGAGGGGGAATATATCCGTCTTCAAAGCTTCGCTGCCAATACGGAGAGGACTTCCAAAGCCCCTCATATTTAACCCGTGACATCAGCTCACTTTAATGGCCTAAAAGAACCATTATGTCCCCGGGTAGTTGTTTTTGCCTTCAGTCGCTGCAGCGAATGTTTTTCAGATTACAGGCACAAGTTGAGTCACTGGTTTGGAAGTTTCTGTTCTTTTTCTTTGTGTCTTTGTGTCTTTTTTTTCCTGCAGTGTTTTGGTTGTTTCCATATTGCATTCTTTCTTCCTTTTTCTTCTCTTCTTTTCTTCTTCTTATTCCTCTTTTCTCTCTTTTTTTCCACAAGCTCTTTGTTGCTGAAATCAGCAGTTGTTGAAACTTGCTGCTGGAGCTCTCTCTCTCTCTCTCTCTCTCTCTCTCTCTCGCTCTATCACTCTCTCTCTTGCTCTCTGGTGTCACGAGAAGCTGTGGTTTACTTTCCTTACTCACCTAAACAATAAGGCCATTCTGGTCCCAGGTGAAGAGATTGCATGAAAGAGGCACATCGCTTTCCATTCTGTGGTTAGAGAAGTAGGGGGTGGGTAGGTGGGTGCATGTGTGTTTTCAGGAAAATATGAATCTGGGACAACACCCAGAATTTTTTGACAAGGCGTCTGAAAGGACAAGAAAAGCCCCCTTCCACCCCCACCCCTTCCAGCAGCACCCCCGCCTTCAGCCAGTACACAATACTCCACGTGAGAATGAAACGTGATCTAGACTGGCTTCGGGCCGTGCTCTGGAATGGAGCTCGAGCACTGGAGAGGCAGAAGGGGAGAGACACGATGGGGGTGCAGGGTTGTTGTGTGTGTGTGTGTGTGTGTGTGTGTGTGTGTGTGTGTGTGTGTGAGAGAGAGAGAGAGAGAGAGAGCGAGAGCGCAAGGCAATCACAGTCAGTCAGGAGGTCAGCCACTGTCTCCAGGGCTGCTCCGTTGAGGATTGTGGGAGCTAACATGATCTGTCCCTTCCTCTCTCTCTTTTCCCCCTCTCTCTCTCTCTCTCTCTCTCTCTCTCTCTCTCTCTCTCTCCCCTCCCTTCCTGAGTGTTCATCCTCTGCAGTTCTGTTTTTGTTTTTCAGGCTCTCCCCTCTCTCTCTTTCTCTCTGTATCGTTCTTCGTAAATCCCAGACCCCTGGCAGAGATCAGGAAGGGAAGCAAGCGCGTACAAGACAACCCCACCCCCAGCCTATCTCTCCTCACGCCAGAGTCGGAGAAAAAGTTACCCTGGTAACTGAGGCGTTTGGAATAGTTTGAAGCGCAAAAAATTGTCAGTCCAAGTTGTATTGCTTGGTGTTCTTGTTTACTGGCTGAGGAGCAAGAGGACGGAGTGGAGCGAGCGACTGGGGTGTTATTTGATTTGGGGTCTGAGGGCTGGTGTGTGTTTTTGGGAGGAGCGTTTGGAAAGGCAGCATATTTGCCTTGAAAGTCATGGCCATGGGCTCTGAGCTGGCGTTGTGAAGGGGAAGACAAAAGACCCTCTCATAACCAGTTTGGTGATGGAGCTGTTCTGCCGTCTGATTCCAAAAAGCATAATTGCTAGCTGGTTAGCAATTTAGTAGGCTGTCAATGGGGAAAATGCATTTCAACTAGTAAAGTTGGTTACTTAGGCTAGTTTGCAACTAGGCTTTTGCTAAGTGGTTAGCAACTTAGTTGGCTGTCAATGGGGAAATGCATTGCAACCAAGAAAGTTGCTAAATTAGATAGGCCTAGAACTCAGCTTTTGGTAGAGCGACCCCTGATGCAGCAGCTGGGTTCTTTTTTCTACTTGCTACAAGCTAGCCTAGCCTTTGTGCCCACTGCAGTCACAAGTTAGTATAAGCTAGGCCTACACCTCCAATGCGATCACCAGCAAGTGGACCAAGCTTGTGAACTCTAGTCATTATGAAATGATGAAACCTCTGCCGTCACAGGTTAGCATACCCCTCCAAGGCTATCACCAGCAAAGTAGGCCTAGCTTGTAAAACTATAGGTCAGTCATTATGAAGTGAAGAAAACTGCTGTCTGCTATATTTGCCTTGGACAACTGGAGCCTCTTTACTTGGGCAAGGGCTCTCTGAGGAGCCCCAGAGTCTCTCTCCCTCAGTGGGATCAGAACAGCAGGTTTGTAGGCCTGCTGTGGAGGATTAGCCTGCGTGAACGAGCCACAGGATGTGCCCACAGAGGGCCTGTTGTTTCCTCAGGGCGGGGGGGGGCAGACGGTGGCACTTGTGCTGCCACTTGGCTTGACCTGTGACCTGTCTGGCCTTGCTGGGATTACCCATAAATACTTACAGACTGAGTCCTGTGAGCTCTGTAAGTTTGCGAAGAGAGGAGCGAGCTTTAAACAAACAGAATGTTACTGTTGTTTTGTACCATCTCTTAAATTGGGAGTCTTTTGTCATTCATTCCAGTGGGACTTGTAAACAGTCTGGAAAAACCAAACAAGCAATGGAATTGAGTTGCTTCCGTTGCTTACCAAGGACTCCTTTAAAAGCCACAAACATTGGCTGACCCAGAAACACACACACACACACATTCTGTGGAAGATGGGATCAGTTTTCAAACTCGCATCTCAAATTATTATTATTTTTTTTTTCTGGCCTGCGAGGGGTCACCCCCACACAGTGGCTTTGTGCGGAGGTGCATTCCAGTCCTGCATGGGGAACAGATGTAGAGGCCATTTCTGCTGGGCTAAAAGTGGAGCAGGGCTGTGCTATGCTGTGCTGCGCTGTGCTGTACTGTGCTGGGGGAGCAGCTGTCGGCTCCGGGTCTGGAAGGGAGTCCAGCGGCCGGGCCCGTTTGGCGCCCCAAAGCCTCCTCTTGTTGTGAAGGATGGCCAGGCGGCTGTGGTGGTGATGTGTGTTTGGAGTGGGAACCTTAGGGAAAAAGCCCCACAATGGGGGCGGAGGGGGGACAACAAGGGTAAGGAGCTGTCAGCATTCTGGCCAGCTGTCTTGTCCAGAGTGGAACTGGACTGAACTGCTTGATATAGAATCCGTTTGGTCATTAGTCTTTGTCAGTTCCACTTTTCCAGCGATAGCCTATTGATCAGAACGCTTGACTTGGTGCTATCACCATCTTGGGTATTGACGCACCAAAATCTTTTAAAGAGGGGGTGCAAAGCCAAACTGGGGGGTGGGGGGTGACTGCACTTGACGCCGTATTACTGAGGAAAACCGCCTTCAGCCCTCATTGGCTAGAGAAGAGGAGGAGGTGGAGGGGGAGGAGGAGGAGGAAGTAGGTGGGAGAGTGGTGAATGGCGACAGAGTGGCCCACTCTAGGAAACCCAAACCCCTTTCCAGTGAGGGGCTCAGCAGCTGAGCTGAGCTACTGGCTAACATTAGCTTGGCCAGGCTAACATTAGCCCTCAGCGCTCTTGACCTGTCACTCCCTCCCTCCCGCTCACGCTATTGCTCTTTCTCACTCTCAATCTCTCTCTCTCTCTCTCTTTCTTTCTTTCTTTCTTTCTTTCTTTCTCTCTCTCTCTCCATCTCTCTGTCACTCTCCCTCTTCGTTCTCTCGTCCTTTCTCACTCCATCTCTCTCTCTCTCTCCCCCCCTCTCTCTCCCCCTTTTTTGTCCTTTCTCTCTCCATGTCACCCTCTTTTGCTCTCTCATCCATTCTCTCTCTCTCTCTCTCTCTCTCTCTCTCTCTCTCTCTCTCTCTCTCTCTCTCTCTCTCTCTCTCTCTCTCTCTCTCTCTCTCTCTCTCTCGCCTCTCTCCCTCTCCCTCCCTCTCCCTGTCTGGCTACCCAGTCTGGCCCCTGTGATTGCCTGCTCACTCTATGTGTGTGTTTGGGTGGCTGGACTAATAGGCTGTGCTCTTAGACGAGATGTTGGCCCGCTCAAGGATTAGCCAGGCGGAGACGGGTCACATCAATATTGATGCCATGCAGCGCTGCGTCTCTGTCTGGGGTAGGGGGTCACTGAGAGGTGCGTTGTGTGTGTGTGTGTGTGTGTGTGAGTGAGTGGTTATGTGCTTGACTGAGAGGCTGGGTGTGAGTGAGTGGGCATGTGTTTGACTGACAGGAAGCTTGCTTTCAGGAGGTGCTAGTCCCAACTGAGGCATCCAGGTGGGTTGAAAGATGAGTTGACTCCAGGGCTTTGTCCATGGAGTGGCATGGTTGACTCCATGGCTGTATCCAAAACGGAAAGGTAGTGACTTGCTCCCTCGCGGTCTTTCACTGTCTTCGAAGCCACCAGCTGTAGAAGGAATCAAGGCAACTGCTAGAAACCTAGCAATATGCATAAGATGTAGGTAATTAGAACGGCGTCTTTATGTTTATTTGATTGTTCAGGCGCCATTGCCAAAATATTAAGAAATTCTATACAATGTTGGGCGCTGAAGGCCGCATGAACGTAAAAACTATGCTTTCTTCAAAACAGAATTTTATGCATTTATTCGATTTAGACATGCCTTGCTCCATCAAACGCTTCCTTCGAAGGCAGCATTTTTTCCGTTTCGGACACAGCCCATGAATGCGGCTGGCACTTTGTAGAAGCTACTGTACTGTAGGTGAACTAAAGCATGCTTCTTCAGGCTGCTTCCTGGCTGTCGTGCTGGAGTTGCCACCCGTCTTCCTGCTGTTTTGACGCCTCCGGAAGCGACCGCTACAGTAGTTGCATGGAGGGGGAAAAAAAAAGAAAGACAAAGAAAATAGAATCGCCGGTCTTTGCAAAATGTAGAATGCAAATGAGGGTCTAGTTTTTTTGGACACTGCTAGTGGTGAGTCATCTTCTCGAGGACTTCCTTGCCTCTGCCCCACTTGCTTTTGATGCAAAAAAAAAAAAAAACGCACAAATTTCACAACGCCGCCTTTGTGCAGGCCTGCGTTTGAGGGAATGGACTGGTGGAAGAAGTGGAGCAGGCAGTCAGTCAGTCAGGCTGTGGGTCGTGCTGCTTCGGCCTCCTGTTCTGTTTACCAATCCAATCGCTTTAGATCCCTGTTTAGCAGGTTAAGCAGCAGCCATCATTGTGCAGCCATTGGCAGCTATGCATTCCCTTTAATCCCCGGGATTTGAAGGCTGCAACTCTGCTGGCCTCCCTCTTGTTCTGCCTCTCACACACACACACACACACACACACACACACACACACACACACACACACACACACACACACACACAATGCAATGCTGACTGTAGCAGACCCCCATTTTAACTTTAGCACTTGAGAGGAGGGATTTCACTGACTGGTGTGAAAACTCTGGTTTATGCATGGCCTGTGCCTACAAGAGGTTAAATTCTGTTTGTGTGTGTGTGTGTGTGTGCCCATGTGTTTGTGTTTGGCGTGGAGAGTCCCAAATCCCTGGTCGGGTGTGTGGTTTTTCTGTGTGTTTGTTGAGGGAAGTGAGATGTGGCGGTCAGTGGAACACTGGTGATAATCAGTCCAGAGTTCTGGAATGTTCTGGCAGCCTGATAAAAAAGAAGGGAAGAAGGGACTCACTGCAGTGACACCCACACTTATCATGAGGAAAAGGGATGCAGCATGGGTTTTTCCATCTGGCAATGCTCATCCCTACACACACACACACACACACACACACACACACACATTGTCTGTCACACAGACACACACACACACACACACTGTCTGTCTCACACACACATACACACACACACTCCTCTCAGTGCTCCTCATGGGCGTATTGGTGTCCTGTCACATCACTAGTGAACTCTGTGTAAGCTCATTGCGAGAGTTTCACAGATGCCCAGTACAGATTTGTTGTGAATGGTGGTCACTGGTCACTTTGAATGGTGGTCTGGTTTTGTTGCCCTTTGGTGTGAGTGCGTAGTGTCTGTCCGAATGGAGGCAGCGACTGCTCGGAAAGGGAACTGCCTTCAGTTTCTGGAAAGGTCATGACCTTAGATAAGAGTGTGTCCATCCCTGCTTGAGGTTCCTACTCCCAGTTCGGTCATCTTGCGCTTTGGTAGTGATGTGTGTAGTTGGGGAGTGCACGTGTGTGTATCTTTGTACAGTTTGTGTTCTCGCTCATATACACACACACACACACATACACACACATATAATAATCCATGCACACGTACACTCTGAAAGGCCATGCAAATGGTAGAGCAGGCCCGTTTGAATAAGACTACAGGCACTGCAGTGTGTGGCAGAGACAACAGGTTGCCTATAGGCAGCAGGCTGTGTGTGTGTGTGTGTGTGTGTGTGTGTGTGTGTGTGTGTGTGTGTGTGAATGCTCATATTGTGAGCCCAGTGTGTGGTGTCCAGTGTGGACAGATGTGCAGTGTTTGGGAACAATGCTGCTCTCTCACTGGGCTCTCCTCAGCTTGTTGGGTTGTGAGTCATCATGGCCGTTTTATCAGTCACTCACTCACTCACTGTGTCTTGCACCCGTACAGAAAAAAAAGACATTTCTCTCTGTCAGAATACTCAGAAGGGGAGATTTTTCTGAGTGAAATTTGAACTTGAAAGCATTGTCAGACAGTAACTACAGATTTTATTTCTTTATTTTAACGCAAAGGCTTCAAATGATTCTTAATAGCCAGATTCAACAGGAAAGAAAGTGCATTTGAAACAAAGGATATCCTTCCGTGTGATAGTGTTCTGATTTTCTGTCTCTCTCTCTCTCCGTCTGTCTGTTTTTGTCTGTTTGCAGGAAATGACCTAGAGGCCTTACAGAGACTCTGCGCTATCATCGGCTCCAGACAGTGTTAGACGAGAGGCCTGGCCCGGACAAACTCGCGCTCATAAAGACACACACACACACACAGACACACACGTTCTCTGTCAACCACACTCGACGCACAGAAGCTCAGCGTTTCCAAAGTGAGTGATCGATCGCTACCTCATCTGGCTGTAGCCGGTGCATAGGAGGAGGCCACAGACATCCCAGCAGCCCTCTGCTTCAACCAACCTAGCAACCACCTAGCAACCACCCAGCACTGGTCTGACTGACTGGATCCGTCAGACCCCCCTCCCTTCCCCCACCCACCTTACCCACTCCACATCTCCCTGAGCTCCCCTGGGATCAGGCACCCTCTGTCCCAGCGACTGACTATAACGGCGGCAGGACCTCCCTGGCTCCCAGAATCCACTCTGCTTATGTGTGGCTTATGTGTGTGCAACGCCCCCTCTTGCTTCTCTGCGCCGCTCTAGAACAGTGATCCTACCCGATGACTGCTCTGCTTACAGCTTTTTAGACCTTTTTTGTAAACTTTTTCTTGTATCATTACAATTATTATTACTATTATTATTATTATTATTATTATTATTATTGCTTGAGGTTTGCGATTGGACAGGAGTTTCTCTGCTTTCCGATCTTAAGTCTAAATGACGCTCGTTTCTCGAGCAGTTCCAGAAGTGACGCTCTGCTTGGAATGAGAGTTGTCCTCTACCCCACCTCTGAGAGCCTGGCTGGAGTTCTCCCTCTCCAAGCGGGGGCCTAATTACTCGTTGGAGAACTTCTACGATCCTCTCCCCCTTTTTTCGTTTTGTTTTCAGCCCTAAGACAGAGTTGAGTTGCAGCAGGACTGCACAGAAGCGTCACCCGCTACTCTGTACATCCTCTCTTGTTAGTTTTTTCTCTCTCTCTCTCTCTCTCTGTCTGCCTCTCCCAGCCTGTCTCTGCCATGCGCCTTCCCCTGATGGAGCCTCTAAACAGTCTGTCCACCTAACTCCAGTGGTGGCACTGTGGAGTGCACCCACAGTTGTGCTTGAGAGCGGAAGGTGTGTGTGTGTGGGGTTGTGTGGGTGTGTGTGTGCGCGCACGCTTAGAAGGCAGTAGGCAGGGGGGCTTGACCGTGAGTGTGTGTGTGTGTTTGAGCGTGTGAGAGAGAGACCAAGCCTCCGCCAGGGTCTGTTCACCCCTTATGTATTGTTGCAGCGCGCAGGAGCATAAAATGGACTACAAGCGGCGCTTTTTGCTGGGCGGGTCCAAGCAGAAAGTGCAGCAGCAGCAGCAGCAGTACCAGATGCCCGACCTGGGCCGAACCCTCAGCGCCCCTCTGGGCTCCACATGCGCCTCCGCGGCCCCGACTCTGCCGCCGCAGCTGGCGCCATGCCCGCCATCGCAGCAGCAGCAGCCCGTGTCCAGCACGGCCGTCGCCGACATCCAGCAGGGCATCTCCAAGTACCTGGACGCGCTCAACGTCTTCTGCCGTGCCAGCGCCTTCCTCACCGAACTGTTCAGCAGCGTCTTCCGCAACTCGCACTACTCCAAGGCGGCCACGCAGCTCAAGGACGTGCAGGAGCACGTGATGGAGGCAGCCAGCCGGCTGACTGCGGCCATCAAGCCCGAGATCGCCAAGATGCTCATGGAACTCAGCGCTGGCGCCGCCAACTTCAAAGACCAGAACGACTTCAGCCTGCAGGACGTGGAGGTGAGTCCATAAGCAGTGCCGTAAACACACTCCTCATACACGTGTGTGTGTGTGTGTGTGTGTTTATTTATTGTATTTATTTAGCTGACACTTTTTATCCAAAGTGACTTGCATTTATCCAATCAACGGTCCACTAGTGTATTGACTATGGGACCGTTGACAGGTGAATATGTTTAGATCTTTATTAGATCTTTAGTTTCTGTATATACTGCTCCAGAAAAAGATCAGAGGCCACTTTGCACTTAGGAATAGTCAGTCTATGAAGATGGTGTTGCCCACGTGTACACTTTGGCACACATTCGTCATGTTTGCCGTGTAACCATAAATGCCATACTGCCAAAAGTAGATGTTAATTTTTGTTCACAGGCCATAAATCTATGGTCTGTGTTTAGAGTTAACCTCTGAAGCTTGATTTGTGCATTGCTAGTTCTTCTAAACATATAATACTAAGAAGCCATAGATGTACATAGCCTAGGTGTTGTGTTTCATGCTTTGTGGGGACAGAACTGGCCGCGCCTTGACCTGACCTTTGACCCAGAGGGCTGTGTCTTTGGCTCAAACAGTTGCATGACATGCGTGTTCTGGCCTCAGGTGTCAGGGCGCTGATGCTGACTGGTGTTAGGTGGCAGGATGGGCTCCTAGTCCCGACCCCAGGGTCAGTCAGTGGGTCAGTCGGTCCATCGGCCTCGCTCTTATCTTTGCCTCAGGTGGTGCATCAGGAGCTCCTATTGAGGTGTTGGGCCTGCCTGCCTGCTAGGGGTTTGTTTCATGTTGCTGGAATTAAATGTACCTGTCAGTGACTGCTGAATTTTATATTAAAGTAAAGTGTGTGAGGTCTTTGAGTAGCTCCTGGAAGCATTTAGTAGCTTGTGTTTTATACTGTAGGAAAAAATTGTGGAATTGTTGAGGTGTGGATCACACCTAAACATTTGTGTTTCTTGTATTCTTGACTGGTGATGGGGTGTGAGAGAGATAGAGAGCCAGCAGCTCTGTTTATGACTCAAAAAAGTCAACTATGTTTAGGCCGGATGCTGGTGGTGCAAAGCTGATGTGTGAAAAGCACGCACACACACACACACACACTCACAAATAGATCACCTGCACACACACACACACACAGCTTTGTAAGGAAGATCCACATACATTTGGCAGGTTTAAATGGACAAATCCATTGTGTGTGGGTGAATACTACTAAAGGAAATGAGAAAGTCTTCAGCTGTAAGAACACCTCCCTCAGAGCTCTACTAAACTCTACTAGCTCAGTTCACAAACCTGCTCCAGTCCCTTGCCATTCATAGATTTCTCAGGAGGCATTTAGCCCAACCTTAAACGTAAACAAACGTCTAGTTATGTCTGCTTCATCTCCTAAGGCCTGAGGCATGGACGGGTGCACAGTTTAAGTGTCATGTCGTCATACTTGCCTGAAACGAACGGCTTGTTGACTTCCTCTCTCTCGGTCATCCATGAACAAGCAAGCAAGCAAGCAGGCAAGGCTGGAGCGGAGTCACTGTGCAAGACCTGTAATTTTTGGTGTGTGTTAAACCAGTGGCGGAGACTAGTGAGAGATGCTCTTGGATGTGGTCTTCTGCCTGGGACTGAAACCGCTTGAGGTGACGCATTATTGGTTTCCAGTCCTCTCCACATGACAAGGACGCCGTGTGTCGCGATGCTGTTTAGGAGCTCTGATGGTCTGATGCATGGTAATGCACTTTTTGGTTCTCACACGGGGCAGAATGGGAAACCAAAACACAAGTTTCATTGGCAGTAATAAACTAAAAATAAAATGTTTTGGTGCCCGTGTCATGCCACGGTCCATCTCTGAGACGCCTTTGGGGTGGATTGTGGAGATGTGCCACCCTGTGATGGCTCTACTGGGACAATCCTGAGGCGTCTGAGCAACTCTTTCTGCTGCGTCTAATGTCATTTTCCAGGGTGGATCCATCCCATAAATGTCTCCACCAGAGGCTTTATGGCCCTCTTGATGTCCAGGGAGAATGACTGGTTTAGATCTTTCTACACACCCCTCTCTGATCATAACACTTTTTTTTTTTTTTTTTTTTTTTTAGAATGGATGTTCTGCTGTGTTGTATTAAATACTCACACATAAGCA